>CALNHX010004029.1:0-136306 GCA_940337035.1 Agriotes lineatus
TTTTGGAAGAATATAGTTAGCTGCAAGTTTAAGTCCACTTCTCCGCATTTTAGTAGTTCAGTAGTTAATTTGTCTAGCCTTGGGGATTTACCCTGTTTTTTACTATCACATATCTTGAGTGTTTGTCATCGGTTTTGTTACTTCTGTATTTTAAATATGCTCCCCTTTTCTCACAGGCTAATTCTGTTACTTCTGACGTAAACCATGATTTGTTGTTTCTTCTGGCATTTTTATTCACTTTTCTTATGCCCAGAGCTTCATGTCCTGCGTTTGATGAGTTTGCATAGTTTTTTACCAGCATGTTCCAATGTCGTCTTCAGGCATTATGACATTTTCGTTTATTTTTTGTGATAGGCAGTTCTTGTATAGTGGCCATGTGGTATCGTCTTCTACTGATTTTATATTAATCTTCTCTACATACGCTGGTTCTGTTTTCTTTTTTTGCTGTATGATTAGTCGTATTTTCCCTAGTACCAAATTGTGGTCAGAACCTATATTGGCTAATGTTAATGCTCTTACGTCTATTACTTGGGACGAATGACCATAAAAGCAACTAATTACAGATTGATGGTTACGCGAATCACACTCAATGGGAAGGTCGCAAGCAAATGGAACGACGTCATGGAAGGTCTATCTGCAATGCAAATACAAAATTGGAAGGAAAAAGTTAAAAACCATGATGACAGATAAATAGTGAATAAAAGCAAAAACACACCAAGCTGCAAGAAGAGGGAATGGAGACTAACCCATACTAAAAAATCTCTTAAGGACTTTACTCTGAACTTCCCTCACAAGTGGAAGTTGTGACACTAAATATTTTGAAAAATCAAAATAAACTAGGGCTAAAACATCTCAACGTTCCTAATAATAATAAAACAATAAAAGTAAACACTTGGTAAAGCAAATTATATTAATTTGCAATTAAGAAAAAAACATTGTAAAGTGAATATCTGAAAAAATCTCGCAAAGCAATTTTTCACAATTACAATACTTCCTTCGTCTTTTAGATGAGGATAGTAAAAATGGATTATGAACATGAATCACTTATCTCAATAGTATTTCCATAGTATACGTATTCCCGTTCACTCAACAAGAAGCAATGATCTGTTTAGTTTAACATTTTGTAACACCAACTCTGCGGATAACTCTCCACTCATGCGTTTTGCAAAATATTACAATCTCTATAGTAATAAAAATCCAAATATAGATGTCTTTCAAAATTCATTTTTAAAATTTAAAAATCTTTGTCTTAGTTTGATTTAATTTCGCTACTTCGCTTAACCTCCCTTTATTCTTTAAGTTAGTTCTTACTTTGCGGTGTTTTTTTTTAGCTTAACTATATTCTGTAGGGTAACTGTAATTGGTCTTTTTGACTGTTGTTACCCCATTTAAATGCTAAATAAATAAATAAATAAATAAATAAATGTTTGTCCGGTGCATCGAAGAGTGTTTCTCCACTAGTCACATGCAATTTTCATCTTTTGTATTATACGAGCCCTAACCACTATATGTTCGGACACTGACTTATTATACGCAAATATCCCTGTAAATTTGCAATACTTGTTTGTAGTTTAATGCAACTAAATAATTTTTAAATATTTATATTTATAATAAATATTTTACATATTGCTTAATTTTTAATGAAATTAACAACTCTGCAAAAATATTATTAATAAAAAAATGCAATGTTCATTGACCACTAAATATTCGGACATTTGATATCCCTGCAAAACTAGTATGGTATCACCTTTAGCCTTAATAACTGCTTTAATCCTATTAGACATACTTATAATTAAATGATTCACAGTCCGTTGGAGTAAACGAGTTTCAAATTTCTAGAAGTTCGGCCCTCAAATCCGGTAAAGTCCGCTGGGGACGATTTCTTAAACACCTTTTCATCTTATGCCATAACGTTTCAATTATGTTGAGGTCGGGGCTACTAGAAGGCCAATCTAAAACCCTTATATTGTGGTTCTCAAACCACAGTTTTGTAGTTTTTGCCGTGTGGCAAGACGCACCATCCTGTTGAAATATGAAATCCTGATCAGGGTGCAACATTTCAATACTTGGTAATAAGCTTCTCTCCAAAATCTCCTGGTATTTTACCGAATTGACGATACCAGTTATGAACTCCATACTTTCCACTCCTTTACCTGACATGCAACTCCAAATCATGATTATTTGTGAAAATTTTACAGTCCTTTTTAGACAGTCTTTATGGAATGTTTCTTTTTTTGTACGAATTACTCTCTTACGAGAGTCTCCAACACAAATGTCAAATTTAGATTCGTCTCTAAAAATGGCTTTGCTCCAATCCTCGACTGTCCGACTTTCCTTCTGTTTCGCCCAAGCTAAGCGCTTCTTTTTCTGGACTTCTGTTAGTACAGGTTTTTCTGTAGCCTAGAGTTTTTATTTATTAAATTAATTGTCACATCCTTAAAATGATACCTACAGTATAACATTTCAAACCAGACTTATGAATCCATTTTCTGCAACATTCTCTGCCAACATTTACATTCGTTTCTTGATTCCAGTGAAGTATGAAGACTGTTTAATTAAGATAAAAGATAACGTGTTTTACAAGTAGGATTTGCAAAATTTAATTTAAAATTGAAGTGGTCAAAAAATTCCTATCTAACTTTTACAATTTGTGGACACCCTGTACATTCGATGTCAAATGTGAATAGCTGAATATTATTGTTGTCGAAAGCAGATATTTTTATAAAGAATTACTTTTTTTTCGTAAAACTTATAATAACAAAGTTTTCCATATGGCGACAACTTAAGTAGACACACTGTATATTTTATTATATATTATATTTTATACAGAGTTCCTATTTTATCATTCCCTGCTCATGATTGTTTGCAAATAGGCAACACATCCTACAATCCAGAGGCAACTTAGGCAAAACCATTTTTTTTAAAGCGATCACTTCACAAGGGTCAGACTTTTACCGAAAAGTAGACTGTAGATTATAAGATGTATTGCCTATGTTCAGCTCTACAAGGGAAAGTCTGTATATTGCTTAGAAAACTTTGCTTAAGAAAATTTGCTTTAATCGGTGTATAGAATGCCGTCGCCATCTTGAAATAACTGCAAATATTATGTAATGTTAAAAAGTGTCATCATTAGCTACAGAACGATTAACAATGAAATTTATTTTGGTAGACCATGGAAAATATTACCACTGTCTACATTGCACATTATAAAACTACATTTGAACTACAATTAACTGTATTATTAGTTCATGTGACTTTGACACAGTCTAATAATCTAAACAAATATGCAAAAGAATGTAATTTAAACCAAATTTATAGATTACATTCGTAGGTAGTATTAAAATAACAATGATATAAGTTAAACAAAATGTAGAAAGTGAATTTTAAACTTTAGAAAAATTTGACAATTCTATGTCAACAAAAAGCATGCTACAGATTAGGCAAGTTTTATTGTTTTTAATGGCTCCCGAGATCAAGTTTATTTTTGATCTCCTTGTACATACATACAGGGTGCCCATCTTATCATTCCCCTCTCATGGTTTGCAATTAGGCAACACATCTTACAATCCAGAGGCAACTTAGTGCAAAACCAGTTTTTTTGTAAAAAAGGACCACTTAACAAGAGTTAAACTTTTACCGATAAGTTCTTACATATATGGCAGACCAATCCAATTTGATTATTTTTAATCACGTGAGTCAGTTTGACAAATCAGATCACACTTGAAGTGAAAATTTTTTGTGAAATTAGTGATCCAATGACATTAACTCTTTTTTAGTCATGTGGGTTTCGCCTCGGGTTATTTCTAGGCAACCCAATTTCGGGTTGTTAATTCTCAAAATTATTGTGGGTGATTATCACTTCCCTTGGTAAATTATAGCTGAAAAGTAGCCTGTTGATTATAAAACGCGTTGCTTATTTTCAGACCTACAAGGGGAATAATAAAATGGGCAGTCTGTATATCGCTTAGAAAACTTTGCTTATTAAATTTGCTTTGATCAGAGTATGGAATGCAGTCGTCATCTTGAAATAGCTATAAATGTTATGTAGTTTTAAAAAGTGTCATCATTAGCTACAAAACGATTAAAAATGAAATTTATCGTGGAAGATCATAAAAAATATGACCACTGTATACACTGCACTTTATAAAACTACATTTGAACTACAATTAATAAATTATTATTAGTTCTTGTTATTTTGTCACAGTCTAATAAGCTACACAAATATGCAAAAGAATGTAATTTATAGATTAAATTGGTATGACTGTCTACTTTTGACATTAGCCTGAAGATGGTTTAATATATAAGCCGAAACATGTAGCGTATGTACAATATATGTTAATTTTTATGAGGAAGACAGTGTTTACTTTACATTAATTTTGGTATGTAACAATAAAGTAGCATGTGAACAAGTTAAACAAGACTTCGAAAATAAATTGTAAACTAATAGCTATTTGTGCAACAAGTGCTAAAAGTGGACGTTTATGCACGAGACATGAAAATTATGAAACGAAGCCGAGGGCTGAGTTAATCCATAAATGTCGATTTAACAAAGGTTTGCATTTATGGCAGTTATAATTTATGTCATAGTAAAGTGATGGCCTTGACACCCAGGTGACTGTTTCTGCAGCTAATAGCTGTCAAAGTTAATTATCAATGGTAATTATAAATGTACACATTTTACTTTATTCTTTACATAATGCTTTAATTATTTAAAAACACTTTATCTCTAACAAAAGAAGTAACTACAATAACTTTACAACCTCACTTTCAGTTCGAAATTCTAAATTCAACACAAGCTGTTTACTTTTAGCACATGTGCTAAAGGTAAACAGCTGATTTCACTTTTAAATAGTTATTAATTTGACATTCAATAATTTCATTACTGTTTCCGCAGCAGACTATTCTTCAAAAATTGAAGCTTAAATATGAAACGTAGTGTATAGTTGGTTGCCAATAATTGACAATAAAACAAAATACATATTAACAAAGAGCATATATTGCAATGGTTTGATCTGTTTTGTAATATTATAATAAAGATGATAAAATAAATAGCAATTACCACTACCTGCAAATATTCTTTTATTTAGGTCAAATTTCGACTGACTAAAAACACTCACTGGGTTCGTTAATTATTTATAAAGTAAACAGTATTCTGCCCTTTATTATACTTTATCAACCTGCAACTTAATCTTACAGAGGCTAGCTCGGTAGGCAAGATGACTCATATCTCAAAGCTGGGTTCCCTGATACGTTAATATTAAACTCGTGTGATACGCCACTGGAATATAAATTTAACTGAAGCGCGCAGACGCTATTTCTGTCAAACTCCTAGCACAAATTGGTTTATTTTGGTTAGTGTTTCGTTTTTGTAATTTGAACTAATAAAAGGTGTTTTATGAGCGATTTATCAGGAAAATTTTGAATTATCGCGCTCTTAGAGTCACTGATTCTCATTTTCTTGCACGCAAAAACCCTCCACTTCGTTGTTACAACATTAAATTGTTTTTTTGGAGCGTCGCTATGGGATCAACATAACCTCAAACTTGATTATGGCAATTACTGGATATTTGATTTTTGATGGATGCTAAACTCTGCCTGGGTCTCGTTCATGAAGGTTTGCTCTAGTAGTCATGCGAATTTCCGGTTGCTAACACCGTTACTTTTAGTAAAATTTGGTACCTTGTCGATGAAAGCTGCGGCAGCTCATTCGGACTGCAGCTCCTGGTGATATCTGCCGGATACGGGGTCCTGCGGTGCTGCTAGCGTTGTAGGGGGCTCCTATACGCTGTGCTGGTATGTTGCTGCTAAAATCTTGGGCTCAGGAATTCAAAATGTGCCCTGGCTGATGTTCGGGAACTGCGTTGGCTTCACCGATGTCCTCGGGATGTTGTCAAAATGAAAAATTATTTTTGGTAAGGGAAAATGTTTCCCACATTCTCACAGGTGCACTGACAAATTCTTGACACACTGGTGCACTTTTTATCGATAAAATTAATGATTTACTAGGTAAAATATGTAAATTTCAGGGAGACAAAAACTGGTTGTTATTCAATAATTTTATGCAATTGTCTCTGGATACTGGTCGTTAATAACAATTGCCTATCTATATACAAAACGGAAATTGACCAAATACAATACAATAACTTCTTACTCTAATATTTCTTATAACTAAAAATGTTTTTCAAAAATACTATTTCTAAATTATTGTCCTTTCAATTCGGTTTTAAATTATCTCATAGCGCCACTACACTTTGCTTTGTGTAAATTGTCCTTATCACTCACGTAATTACACTGACTTGTTTGTTCAATCACCAATTTTGTTTCACATCATGTTGTGTCCATTTCTTGTAATTTTCTTAACTGTTCGCTTTTCTCCAAATGTTCGAATATTGTCCCATAATTATAATTGCCCTGTTCTGTTTGGTTTATGCTCGTTACAACGTATTATCATAATTCTGCTTCAATTAGCTTTATTTAAAATGCTCATAAACATATCCTATTTAATTATTCTGACATCTACGCTTCAATTAACACGCGCATATTATAAACCTTTCTGTGACAGTTCTATTTATTTTGGTTCGGCTTTAACTTTGCACAAACCTCTTATTTTTGGCTAATTTAGAATTATCGACTCCAATCTATGAAAAACGAGCTCTGCCCTTTGCCTTTCCTATTCAATTCAATTCATTACTACCAGCATTTCTTTGCAAATGTAATTACGGATTTAAATTTACGTTCAATCTTGCAGTTGCATGAACTACCCCAACTCTGTGCTATCTGACTTGTTTTACTTATTTGTTGTGCTGCAAGCAGGGTTGAGTAGCGGGCTCAATACCATCTCAATATATGCTCTTTGGTATTAACACGTTTTTTTTATAAAAATATACATATACAAAAAAGAAAGTTTCACTGCATATCATACATTATTATTGTAAGAAAAAATTAAGGTCTTGAACAATAATACCAAAAAGTGTTTTATACTCTTTGCTAATACATTTACTTCTTATTTTATTCAATTCCGAAATATGTTAATAAAGTTTTCGTTTAATTATCTAAAGTTTGCTAACATTTTATTTTTGCTATCTTACATACCTAACAATTATTATAAGAAATTTTAAATAAATTCATACTGAACTAAAATTTCTTAATTTGCTAATTAAAACATTTTTTTAAATCTAAGCTTGCTAGTGAATACATGTAGTTAAGCAAATTACGTTAGTACGTTATTCTCTGCAAAGATTCACTCGTTTTTTGTGAATTACAATTTATTAATTAATATTTTGTTTATAACTTTCATTTAAAACCGTACAAAATATGAGAGTAACTTGAGTGGCGCCGTCTAGCGGAATAACTCCAGCGTTAACGGAACCAGCAAATCAGACAAGTTTTTCCACCTTCTCTTTATACCCCGTGGGACTGCAGTGTCGCCAACGCTATCGCTATAGTAACACATTTATTACTTTTTACTCGCGCCTATTACGCTATTACTCTTAAAACAAAATGTATTACGTTTTGTAATTTCTATTAGTATTCTATTACGTTTTTGTTAAGTTTCTTTTTTGAGATATTGAAACAAAATTTGTAGGCTCCACAAACATTCACCTGCGCGTCAAGGCCATCTCTTTATTATGACATAAATTATAACTGTCATGAATACAAACCTTTGTTAAATCGACATTTATGGATTAATAACAGAAAATTTAAGTTCGTACAAAAAATATTATATGCAAACTCGTGCTAAAAGTGTTATTGCACTCGACATGTTATGAAACTCAGCCTTCGGCTTCGTTTCATAATTTTCATGTCTCGTGCATAAACATCAACTTTTAGCACTTGTTGCATAAATAGCTATTAGTTAAAGATTAATAGATTATATGAATTCATGTTATTTTTAATAATAAAGGGACAATTTAATACTATTACCTTGTGCTTGTAAAATGTATTGAACTTTGCTCGGCATGGAGCAATCGTAGGCTAGTTTACTTTTGAAAAATGTATCCGCTCTTGTGTAAAGGGTAATTTTTTTAGTATGAAATGCAATCTAGGGAAAGCATTGCCACTAGAGTGAATTGTGTTGGTACATACGTTTCTGGTTATTATTTTTGCAGTGAGGTTAGGTTTCATGTTGACATCTTAATTATTTTAAATGGTAGTTCTGTTTTTTATAAACTAAAATTATTATTGGTTTAATACATATCTAGTTAAAACTCATTTATAAAATCAGAATTCAAGTTTATAATACGCACAACTAAAATTTAAAATAATTAAATGTCAACCACTCAACATGAAACCTAACATCACTGCAAAAATAATGTACCAACACAAATCAGTCTAGTGATAATGCTTATTGCCAATTGTATCCTTAGAATTTCGCTATTTGCATTTCCATATAAAAAAAAATGGACTATATAACCTTCCCTAGTTAGTCTACAGAGGCCAAAGACTAAGTTCAAAAGTTAACGCTAACATAAAAAACAGATGATTTTGACTAATTTGAGTAGAATTTAAATTATTATTAGTCTATTACTCAAACTGCCAAGTCTATTACTATTTTTAAATTTCTATTACGGATAAAAATCAAGGGTTGGCAACACTGCGTGGGAGTGCTAGTGTTGGTGTCGGTATTAAAGAAAACTGTTCTCCGCGTCCTTCAGTTTGAATTTTCATAATCAACAGCTGTTGTAACGTGCGTTTGTATTATAGTCGAGTCTTAGTTCGTTAGGTTTAGATTATAAGAGAATTTTCAATAATTTTAATTTTTAATGTTATTTCATCAAAATGTCGTTTTCTAAGGCCAAATTACACCGCTTCAATGATGTTCAAAGTAAGTAAAAGTGTTCTGTCTTGAGTTATTTGAGAAAGCTGCAGTTTTAAGAACGTTAGATGTTATCGCTCCCGCCAAGACGATGCCAAGTTATTGAATTAGGATAAGACGTTTAACATTTTGTTATTCCTCATTGCTAAACCCGATCTTATCAGAAGTAGTTTTCATTCAATAATCTGTTATCAAGTAATCAAGTTGCATGTGTTCCTATTTTGTTCTTTATTTTGTTGATTTTTAAACAATCGCCAACTTGCAGGCGGCTTGAAAGGCATTAAATTCTGTCATTTTAGTACTGGTATAAGCGCTATAAACTACTAAATTGTTGCTTCCGTAAATAACTAAACTTTTAACAATGTATAATCATAACGAATGGGTAAATTAAATTAGTATGAGTGTGATTTTATCTTTAACATGAAAAATAAGTATCACTATTTATTGCAGATTGCACCCCGTCTCCCGCTGATTATAATGTTAAGTTGAAATCACATGTAGCAGGAGCAGTCATTCCAAAAACAGACAGGTTCTCGGAACTCCGCAGCCCAGCTTCTTCGGATAATGGTTCTTTTATATCTACTGGAACTGCACCCACTTTCCGAACTGTAAGTCGCATATGCATCCGCTCTGTTAAACTTCAATGTTGGACTGGCTCGCTGGGTCAACGTTTCATAAAACATTTAATTTAAAACAACCCAGTTGGAGTCTTGGAGTTATTTAACAATTGATTTATTGCTAACTTCATAACAAAAAAAATAGTGAATGGCATTAAAAATGCTTCAACAAATTCATTCTATTAAAGACTTGGGTGATACGGCTTTATCATATTAGGGTGCTAGTGCTCAAAAATGTCATCTCTCTTTATCTACTACAACATTCAATGTGGGTGATTGCCAGTGTAAATATAAACACAAATTTAAATTTATTTTTATAGAATCTGTCGTCTTACTTTAAATTACTTATCGCAGATTGCTTGTTATAATCAGCGCTTATAATTAAAACCTGATTCTTATGTAATCATTAATATCATTTGTTTTTGTTTGCTTACTAAAAATTAATGATTCGCTACAATATATATGCAAAACTTGCTGGAATCTTTAGATCTACATCAACTTATCAGCCAACCCACTAGAGTAACTGCTTCTTCTGCTGCACTTCTAGCCTTTATTATTGTTTCTGATATATTATTTGTGTTGGATAGTGGTGTAGTTGATTGCCATCTTGCTGATCACGACATGGTTTTCTGTAATATTGTTTCTCAACAACCTATTGCTGACCCAGTGGTACACACCTATCGAAATTTAATTAAAATAGATCTTGTTTCGTTTGACACTGATTTGGAAGCCATTCCATTTCGGAACATTTGTCATATGGCAGACATTAATGAAAAGCTATGCCTTTGTTTTGATTGCTGCGTATCGCGTCTGAGGATTAATAATTGCTTAGCTGTAGGTTGTTACATAGTATGTACATACGTGTTATTTTATGTACTACATAAGTATATAAACATTTTTTATACATACACATATTAAAATGCTGTCAAAAATAAAACATACTACGTTGTCAATGAAACAAAGATCCGATATAATAATATTGTGACAATGAAGGTCCAGAGTTAAATAATACAAACCATAGTGTTAAGAATGACGAGGCAGTTAATAGTGGTTTATTTATCTAGAATGAAAAGTGACATTTTAAAGGACAAGAAAGTTGTTTACAGCCGAGGCGTCAGCCGAGGACGGAATTACTTGCGAGAACTTCCATCAGAAATTAAAAATTTGAGGCCACTAAGCTTGCTTCCAGCATTCTCCAAGGTACTGGAAAAAGTTATGAGCGTGCAGCTGACCGATCATGTGAATGAACACAATGTACTGCCGGTTGTACAATCCGGATTCAGAACAGGACACGGTTGTACAACTGCGTTACTTAATGTCACTGATGATATCCTGGCTGCTTCTGACCACGGTAAAATTACGGCCTTAGTTTTACTTGACTATAGTAAAGCATTCGATACGGTTAACCATGGCACTTTATTTACTATCCTGAATTACATTGGTATTGGAAGGAATGCGCTCTCGTTAATAACTAGCTATCTAAGTAGTCGGACGCAAATTGTTAAACTAGATAATGTTGTGTCCGATCCGCTGCCGATCACTCAAGGGGTACCACAAGGATCGATTTTAGGTCTACTATTATTCTCAATATACAGTGTGTCCCAGGATTTGTTGTTACCAGAGGTGAGATGGACTAAAAATTTTTGAATTTTATTTTAAGATTGTGGAATTCGGCCCTGCTTGGCCTGAAGAGAATTTTAAGAATATTTTCAGTTTTTGAAAAAACCAGTCGGCATTGACAGTGAAGCTATTTTCTTTTCAGGTAAACTACCCTTTTTGTTCATGATACGGCAAAAATTTATCGAGAAAAGTTGTTCAGAATGATAAATTATGGCCCTACACAAAATTTCAGGAAGATATACGTACTTAAATTAAACCTTCTATACTTGAGCCAAGTTACAAAGGCGAGCGATGTAAACAAAGATTCTGACAGTTCTTGGTGCACGCTAAACCAGTTTCACACGGTGCGCAACGCCGTACGTGTTACTATTCTTTTCTTGATAAATTTGTGGTCCTAAAAAGAACCGTTTTCTTTATATGTATATGCAGCTTTCCGGAAATTTTCTCTCGTTGATAGACGTTGCAGATTGAATTTCTGCAAAGTAGTTAATTTATAAATATGTACATTAATTACTAGTAACCATCAAATAAATATTCGCATTCAACAATAGTTACTTTCCATTTAACAATTTAATATGACATAAATATTTTGCAGTAATTAGTGACTTCTGCAAATAAACATTAAATGTGATATTAATAATCATTAATAGTATTTTTCTAATTCTGTATCGAAAACTCTTACTTTCGAGCATTCATTTGTTAGGAAAAGTAGTGGAGAAAATTGCAAGAAATGCTGAAAAGCAACAGTTTTCAAAACCGAATAAGTAAAATAACTATTGCGGCATTGAACTTACTTAATCTTCATCATCTGAGGAGTCCCCATTAACATTAGTTACCAATTTGTCAACTGCAACCTCTATGATGTCATCAAGCCGGTACATCTTATTTTCCTCTTTAATTACATGGTCAACGCATTTTTTCCAACGGTCCGGGTTTACAAGCGAAATTCCTTCCAACAGTAAGTTCTTTACCTCTTCCAATTTAACCCTAGAACGCATAGGTGGCATCATATGAGACACCACCTATTTAACTATCTAGTTTTTAGTGATTTGCTGTTATGTTATCATATTCATATTTTCAGTACCTCTCCAGTAGATTATTGTTGATATAGCCCATTCATTTATAATTTCCAAAAATGGTTACAAGCTTTATAATTAGTTTTTTAGTTACTTGGTGTCGCATATGATGCCATCTATGCAATCACGTAACAAGTTTTCTCGGTAGGTATTGGTCGGTAACAACTTGCTATCTGTCAGTTTACGTACATAATTTTCATAGTAACGTAATGCGAAGTGGAATTTGTTAAAATAGCTATCACTACTGTCTAGGATTCCCAGTTAGCTATTATACTTGAGCCGCCGAACAGATAGAGGGGAGCAGGCAACCAAAATAAAATATTACAAAAGTCACTCGATAATATTTTAACTAGAATTACTAAAAGGAACAGAGATGGCGACCCTTATAATTAGAACTAGAGTCCCTGTATATAGTTACAAAAGAGTTGAGACAACGAGGGAATTTATTGTGATTGGTGGATCACGCGCGTCGTATATTTGAATACTCATTGCCTTAGAAACAGTTTCCCATTAATCAAATTTGACAAATTGTTCATTTAAGTCAAAACTTGTCACTTTTATCTAAGTTCCTGAAATGAGGGGTTGCTGTACTATTGGCTGCAAAAACAGATCCGAACAAGGTTTTCTATGAAAATACCATCCTCAAAACCAAGAGCTAAGAGCAGCAAATCAAAAATTGTTCATTTTAATAAAACTAGTGTGAAGAAGTACGGGTGGATGACAGAAGGAAATTAAAAGGTGCTGCCGTTCCTACTTTATTTTCATATCATATAACCAGACCTGAAAATTAAATTTTCTTTAATCCTAAAGATGACTTTTCCGCTGAACCTTTGTCTGAATCTTGCTTTGAAGACAGAAATAACAATAAACAGGAAGCTGCTACCCAAACCACGTATGAATTCCTATACCAAAGCAAGGATTGTGTTTTCCATTCAAAATTAGTAACTCGCACGCAAACACATTATCCTGAGCAAGAAATTAGGTAGGTACACAATGAGAAGAGTAAAAACGAGAAACTCGAAAAAATTTCAAAAATATTTTTACTAAAGGTCAGTTCGAAGCTTTAATATGCAGAAACCATAGTTTTAGGAAATGTTCATATATTATTATCTGCTTTACGAAATGTGTATACGTAATTCAGTTTTTTAACACTTGTTACTTATTTCTGATGCAAACAGTACTCTACGTTATGTTTTGAGTGCTTTGAATAAGCAGCAGAAGAAATTTAAAACAAGGTGTTTTAGATAAACGATCTAGTGACTTTCAAACAGTATTTCTGGGCATGCATGCATGATGCATGTTTTGGATCAAATTTGGCGGCTGACGTTTGTGTTGTCTCAACTCTCATCTAACTATATACAGGGTCTCTAATTAGAACTAATTTCAATTGACATTAAATAACTTTTTGAGGTTATGATGCAAATATTGAGAGATCCAAAAAAATTATTCTCTGCGGGCTGTGGAAATTCAAACGTATGAATAATATGTTGGTGGCACTGTAGGTCTATGTCAAATTCGAGGTTAGCAGGTTAGGTTTTGCGTCAGTCTGTGATAAAACTGACCCAAAACCTAACCTGATAACCTGCAGTGTAATTTATGTGCTGAACAGAGACTACCGAGTGATTTTTTAAAAACTCTCAATTGCAGCAGGTTCTGGATAGCCTGAATCATTTGGCAATACTGAAATGTATTGTTGGTGACACTGCAAGAGTATGTCAAATTCGAGGTTAGCAGGTTAGGTTTTGCGTGAGTTTTGACACAAATACTGCCATCAACAATACACTTCAGTACTGCCAACTGATTCAGTCTATCCAGGGGCTGCTACAATTGAGTTTTTAAAAAAAATCACACTGTAGTTATTTGTCAAAACTGTTTAACGTAGATATTAGTACCTGATCAGTTTAGATTTAATAATTAATTTATTCATACTCATAAATAAATATTTTAACAACTTTAACTTCCGTTTTGCGCTTTAATATGCATCTATGCAGTACAAATTAACTTCCAGATATTAAAAAAGGCGTATAGTAAATTTAAAGTGCCTCATTAATCAAAAAAAGGTGTGGTGTCGTATACGACACGACATAAGCGTTAATGTAACTTTGTTAGATGTATGCGTTCTAGGGTTAAAACTCTTGTTATGAGCTGCTACGTGACCTTTAATTTAGGCGCAAATCATTTCAATCGCGTTGAGCTCACAATGATACGGTGGCTGGCGCAACAAAATTATATCGTGCAATTTGGCTATTTCATCGACGGCACACATTTTATATTGATCCCGATGCTGCCTTACTAGCGCAACCAGACGTACTTTTAAAGCATCATTATCAAAAAGGATGTTTTTTTCAGAGAGCCAGTCTTTTAGCTGGTCCTTTCTCCACGCTGATGTAGGCAATCTTTCTAATTGTCGGCTGTGGTACGGGGCATTGTCCAGTACCACAACATAACCTTTTGGAAGTTTCGCACAAATTGAGTTGAACCATTCTGCGTACCCTTCCGCGGTCATCTCCCCGTGGTAATCCCCATCGTTTTTGCTGGCTTCAAAAACGAGAAGGCAGCCTTTTCCCGAAGGATTTTTTAGACCTGTTAAAAGTCCTTCCAAAAAAGCTTGTTTTGACGAAACAATACTTTCGTCACTCCACACCCTCTTTTTTGTATGTCCCGCATTAACCCAAGTCTCATCTGTGTAATATATTTGCAGACCTTTTTCGCGGTACTTTTTGATAGTCCTTCAATTGTTCCGACATCATATAATTGTTTCGTCGCGGTCGAGCAATAAAGATTTGCGCGAACGAGCTTGGTATTTAAAGTTAATTTTTTTAATACTTTGTGAAAAGTCGACCGCTTAAAATTTGGAAGCTGTTCGTCCTCATTGACAGCCAGCCATATTTTGTCCGTTGTTGGAATTTCGTTTCGAAGAAAAAAATTCATGAACCTGCTCAACAGAAAGTTATGTAAAATATCTAAATTTTTGTTATAGTGTTGGGGGGGGGGGGCTTTATGTAGTTAATTAACAGCTACAGAAAATTTTCCAAAACCCATATTGGATCATACCTAAATGACAGTTGTTTTAAAGCAAATATAATTTTTAAAATCACGAATCATATGGAAATTGATTCTACATATTTGAATAATTTAACCAAAAATAAGAAATACATTGTTTTAATTATAAAATCTAACTTCTTCCATCATTTTTAGTTTAAATTATCAAATAATGTAAATGTTTGTAAACATAATATAATTCTGAAGAAGTGGAATTTTTAAAATGCTAACAAAACATACGTAAATATATTGGAATGTACAATACTGGCTGCATAATTATTTTCCAAAATCCATATTGGACCATACCTAGATGACAGCTGTTCTAAAACAAATACAATTTTTAAAAGCTACTCTGATGTTAAAAATTTATTTAAAATTTGTTCGATGTTCAGTGAAACCTTAATGTCTCTATTTACATTTTAAATTAATGTGTGTTTATATTCTATGTCAAATTAAAACGACAAATTACCTCTTTACGTATTGCATATAAATCGGCGTCATCTATTTCATCCAAAATGTTCACTCGCGTTCTTCTGTTGTTCGGTGATACGAGCCCTAACCACCATATATTCAGACAATGACGGTTTTTTAATAAATATTGTGACATCACTGATATAATTGCATCAATGTTTATTTGCAATTATATTTTTTAAAGATACATATATCCATATGTGTTTGCAATAATTAGTTTGATTTTTATATAATATTTATTATAATCGCACAAGCAGAAGCGTTTAAATTCATTTATTTACTGACCACTTAATATTCGGACGATTATTAAAAATGCTGTAAATTTCAAGTAATTTCAAAGGAGGCCTTTTTAAATGCACGCTGTTAACAAAAGACAATCAAATCAACAAGGTATTGTTGTTTATTGACATTTCTAGTAGCAATATGGGTCGTGGTGTAGCAACGCCCTTAAAACTGCGAGAAATAATTATTAAAAAACGCAATGAAGGCAAATCTATGTCTGCAATTGCTGGAGAACTGTGTATGTCAAAATCTACGGTTGGAGAAGTTGTGAAAAAATATCAGGAAACCGGCAATTTTAATGTTCGCGGAAAAAGTACGGGCCGACCATGTTTGGTAACTTCGAGAAGCCAGCGACTTTTAGTAAAAATTTGCAAACACGCTCTAAGATCAACATTACGAGAAATAACAGCTGCTTGAAACAATAATACTGGCTTAAATGTTGTCGGACGTGGATTCACCGATCTGGTCTTGGCTTTTATAAGGTTTGTTATTAATCAATTATCCTAGAAATTAAGAAATAAACTATCTTCATTGTGGGCTAAGGAAAAGCCACTGTTAACTGACAAACAGAAAAAGAAACGCTTTGCGTGGCCCAAAGAAAGAGAGTTTTGTAGGGTGGATGATTGGAGCAAAGTTGTTTTTAGCGACGAATCCAAATTTGACGTGAGTGTGGGAGATTGCAGGAGCCGTGTTATAAGAACTAAGTCTGAGGCATTCCATACGGACTGCTTAAAGCGGACTGTGAAGTTTCCACATGGAGTTATGGGTCTAGGAATATTGCACTTTATAAACGGAATCATTAACGCACAAAAGTATCAGAGTATGCTATCTAATTTCTTATTACCCAGTATACAGAAGATGCACATTGACGATCTTGTATTTCAACAAGACGGTGCATCGTCCCATACAGCCAAATCAACTAAAGAATGGTTTACACATAATAAGATTGTCGTACTGGATTGGCCCTCAAGCAGTCCCGATCTCAATATAATAGAGACAGTGTGGCACAAAATGAAACAGCGTTTGAGGAACGACCCTCAACGCACTGTTCCACAACTGTGCTCTAAAATACAAGAGATTTGGGATTTATTTGGCATTGAAGAGTGCCAGAAGCTTATATCGACCATGCCTGTAAGAATTAAGGCAGTAATTAAAGCTAAAGGCGATGTAACTCAATATTAATTGTTAACCGTTGGAATAATTTAATTCTCATTTTTTGTTAGATATTCAAAACTAATATAAAAATAAATCTTAATGTAAGTAGTTTATATGTTTATTTCATAAAAAAAGTTTTATATGAACAGTCTTTTAAAAAATAGAGTCACAATCCAATATGAACCATGTATAATTTTATTGCTACTGATTCATGTTAACCTCATATATCGTCCGAATATATAGTGGTTAGGGCTCGTAATAACACTTGATTGTCTTTATATTCTTTGAGTATTCGTTGTACCTTTCTCACACTAACATCTAAAGTTTTTGCAACAAACTCACAAATGTTCAATAATGTACTATCGGGATTTTCTTGTAAAGTTGAATTGTACAAGTTTACAATAAGCTGTTTTTCGGGTAGAGTAAGAATATGCTGCATACGTTGTATTGGTTGTACGGGTTCCATTATACTCCA
The DNA here is from genome assembly GCA_940337035.1 of Agriotes lineatus. NCBI lineage: Eukaryota > Metazoa > Arthropoda > Insecta > Coleoptera > Elateridae > Agriotes > Agriotes lineatus. The sequence goes on from CALNHX010004029.1 coordinate 17,554, forward strand.
AAACAAACAATTTTCGCACACTGGTTACCTATTCGCCAACACACTACAAACACGGACTAAGATCTGATACTGCAGATAATTACCGCACAACAAAACAACGCTCATTCCTACTCTAGTGTAAAGGTACTCATTAGCGGAGTTCGACTTTCTCTTCGAAACGACCAACCACAGAACGCCTTTCTATCACGTGATTTTCACAGACCACGTGTCTTTGTTTACATCGCTCGCCTTCGTAACTTGGCTCAAGTATAGGCAGATATATCTGCTCCTATATTTTTATTGGTCAAGAAACATCAAATTCTGGATTTTTATTGGTCAATTTTTCACAGATGACAGGTGAATTGAACTGTCAGTCATAATACCACGAGGCAACTGTGAATTACCAAAAATACTTTTGCTTTCTTACGAAACGGGTTGCTTAGAAACACCCCGAGCCTCAAGGCGAGTGGTTTTCTACAAAGCAACCTGTTGAGTTTGTAAACAAAAGTATTTGATAATTCTTAAATTCGCGAGTGCGTATTATTCGATTAGATTATACCATGAATGTTATGAGGAAATAACGAGACACAAATGATAATCGTTTTTCATTATTATTATTAGCTTAACATTGCAACGTCGAATATAGCTGTTTTGTTATTAAAACTAAACTGCCCAGATCCATTTAATGAGGTGGATCGGTCCCCGAATAGACGTTATTCACTACACTACTGTTTAGCACTTGGCTTATAATTTATAGGTTAGCATGTGTTTTTGTTTCTTCCACTATTTGTCTCCACCTTCTTCTGTCTTGGGTCTGTTTCCACCATTGTGTTACACCCATTTCGCGTAAGTCCGTTGTTACTATCTGCCTTGGGGTCTTCCTCTGTTTCGTGTTTTGTTTGGTTTCCATTGTGTTATTAGATTTATTATGTTATTTTCTGACCTGCTGATCCTACACAGGCTCGAGAAGTTTGGAGAAAATGGTACAACACCACCTAAATGAACCAACCCCTACAACTAAAGGTAAAAAGGGGGAAGATTAAGTAAGTAAGTAAGTATGTTATTTTCACTTCGCTTAATATGTCAGCCAACGAATTCTCTGGGCTTTTATGAATCTGACTACATCTTCTCCACCCATTGCTTCTAGTATTTCATGATTCATCCTTGGTCGTATGTCTTCATTATCTTGTATTGGGCCAAGTATTATTCTTCCTTCTTTGTGACGGTGATGATTTCAGCGGCATAAGTAATTACTGGCCTTATTAAACTTCTGTATATATTTATTTTTGTTTTAGTTAATATTTGTTTATCTTTATATCGTTGTTGAATTCTGTTTTTTATTTCCTCTTTTCTATCATGGTTCTCGTTGAGTCCCAAATATGTGAAGTTACCGGAAGTTACTAACTTCTTCAAATTTGTAAATGTTTCTTTGTTGTTTGTGTACCTTTCTGCAGTTTCATGTATTTTGTGTTATTTTCGTTTATCTTTAGGCCTATTTTTAGTGCTTCTCTTTCTATTATTTCATTTATTTAGGGAGGCACTGCTTTCCCCAATCAGGGGAGGGGGCTAGAAAAGGTGCCCTAAACAAATGCTTACCTCTACCTTCCAATGAACGGCAAACCACGGTCGCTCATGCATAAACAATTAGTGGTCGAAATCAGAAATATAATTTGCAAACTTTCAAACAATTTAAAATTGCAGCCTGGAACGTCTGCACATTGCAAGACAATCCCGATAACATATGTCCAGAAAGAAAAACTGCAATTGTTGCCCGAGAACTGGCTAGATACCGGATAGATATAGCAGCACTGAGTGAAACGAGGCTAGCAGAGCAAGGTCAGCTTACAGAAAATCTTGGAGGCTACATTTTTTTCTGGATTGGACGGCCAAATGAAGATACCCGGCTAAATGGTGTGGGTTTTGCTATAAAAACTTGCCTCGTGAAGGGGCTTGATACTCTACCTATGGGTGTTTCTAAAAGACTAATGACCCTAAGAATTCCACTTTCCAAGAAGAGTCATCTATCAGTGATCAGTGCCTACGCACCAACTATGAACAATACTGAAGATGCTAAGGACCAATTCTATGAGCAGCTAAACAGTGTACTGTCTAAAATTCCTAGCTCGGATAAAATCATTCTCCTGGGCGATTTTAATGCTCGGATTGGATCCGATTTTGAAGCATGGCCAGAAGTAATTGGTAGACATGGTTTGGGAAATCAAAATGAAAATGGCACAAAGGCTATTGACACTTTGTTCTCAATATGGCCTTACCATTACCAATACCCTGTTCCGGCAGAAAAATAAATATAAAACCACCTGGATGCATCCCAGATCTAAAACCTGGCACATATTAGATTATTGCATAGTGAGAAAACGTGACATTGCAGATATAAAACAAACAAGAGTGATGCGTGGAGCAAATTGTTGGTCTGATCACAGACTATTAGTGTCAACGGTTAAACTAAACGTTCAAAGAACAAAATGCCATGCACGACTTCAACCTAGGAAACTTGACACTGGCAAGCTGAATCATCCAGATAGTATGAGACATATGCAACTTGGCCTAAAGCATATATGCGAATCTCATACACTGCTAGCAGATCCGACCATCTTACAACAATGGTCACACTTTGCTACTGATGTATATTCCTTAGCTGAGGAAGTATTAGGCTATAAAAAGAAAAAACATCGTGACTGGTTTGATGAAAATAACATCCCTTTGACGAATGCATTAGAACATCATAGAAAAGCCCTACAAAAATGGGAAGCCAACAAAACCTCTACAACATTAAAAGGTGAACTGAAAGAAGCGCATGCTAACCTAAGGAGTATCACAAGAGCTGTAAAGGATCAGTGGTGGAGCAAAAAAGCTGAAGAGCTCCAAATATTGGCTGATACTCATCAAATTGGGCTGTTTTATGAGAAAATGAGAGAAGCATGTGGGCCAAGTCTGCGAAAAATTGCACCCATAACAACATTAGACGGTAGGCGCCTGTTTGAAAAAAGTGAAATCCTGAAAAGATGGCGTGAACACTTTGAAAGCCTGCTGAATGCAGACAATACCTCGAAAACCTTAGAGGTATGGAGCAAATAGGAAACTTGGACCATCAACCCACAATTCGAGAAATAGAATTGGCAATCAAACAGCTGAAAGGTGGCAAAACTCCGGGATGTGATGGCCTACCAGCTGAAATATACAAATATGGTGGCGAAGCAGTAATAAACAAGTTACATGAATTCATTACTGTGATGTGGCACCAGGAAACAATACCTGAGGAGTTCAAAACGTCCATCATCAGTGTTCTCTATAAAGGAAAGGGTAGTTGCTCAGATTGCAACTCATATAGAGATATTTCTCTACTGACCACTGCAGGAAAAATACTAGCACGAGTTCTACTCAACCGTCTACAACCAGCAGCTGAGAAAATTCTTTCTGAAACGCAGTGTGGTTTCCGTCCTGGCCGAGGGACTGTTGATGCCATTTTCACCATACGACAGCTACAGGAAAAGAGCAGAGAGCAAAACCAGTTACTTTATCTCTGCTTTGTAGACCTGGAAAAAGCTTTTGATCATATACCTCGAGAAGCTTTATGGATAATTCTTAAAAAAGTAGGCTGCACCCCAAAATATATATCCATGGTAAGACAGTTCCATGATGGCATGAAATGCCAAGTATGCTTTGATGGAGACCATACAGGCGAATTCCCTGTTACTACTGGTGTAAAGCAAGGTTGTGTTCTTGCACCAACTCTTTTTGCACTGTACTTTGCCATGACTATACGTGAGGCCCTGAAAGGCATGTTTGATGCAATACATATCATGTATCGCTATGAAGGAAGCCTATTTAACTTACAAAGGTTGAGAGCAGCTAGCAAAACCCAGCTTGTTCGAATTGTCGAAATTCTATTCGCTGATGATGTGTGCCTGGTTGCAAACTCGCGTGAGAGTCAACAGGAATGCGTAACCAGGCTTGCAAATGCATGCTCAAAGTTTGGACTGAAAATAAATTGCACAAAGACGGAAGTCATGTAACAGGACAATAACTATCAACAGCTGACTCCTCTGAATATAACTATTGGACATGAAATTCTGAGAGAGGTCCAAAATTTTAAATACCTTGGCAGCTCAATTAACTCATGTGCCAATCTTGACAATGAAATCACCATCAGAATAGGAAATGCTGCTGCGGTCTTCGGTAAATTACATCACAGACTCTTTAAACACAACGATGTAAAATTCAAAACCAAGATTTCTATCTATAAGGCTGTTGTTATTCCTACGCTACTATATAGCTCAGAGACATGGTGCCTATACAAAAAGCATATAAGGAAACTTGAGCAATTCCATTTAAGATGCTTAAGAAATATTCTAAAAATAAAGTGGCAGCAACGCGTTACAAATACTGAGGTTTTAAGAAGATCAGGCATCCTCAGTATTGAATCAATGCTCATGCATGGGCAGTTGAGATTGTGTGGCCATGTCGTTAGGTTGTCTGACAATCGGCTTCCGAAGCAAGTCCTGTATGGTCAAATGTTTTATGGTAACCGTACGTCGGGAGGACAAAGACTGAGATACAAGGATAACATCAAAAGGCACATGACACAATGTAACATATCCATAGGGAACTGGGAGAGGAAAGCAGCTGAAAGAAAGCAATGGCGAACATACGTGCACAATAAAATTAGAGATGTAGAAGAACGTCGTCTAGAGGAAGAAGACACCAAGCGTAGAGAACGAAAAGATCGACCAAATCAAATAAGAATCTACATATATAATGAAAGAAATGAACTTTATTGTGACCAGTGTAACAGATCTTTCACCAACAAGCTAGGGTACAATAGCCACCTTAGAGCACACTCAAGACAAGAGAACGACAACCAAGCCGTTTTGGCAATTCCACCGTGACCGTTTCGGTCTGGACAACATCATCATCATCATTATTTCAAAGTTTCTTACTAGAGTTTCTTTAAAGCGTGCTATGATTAACAGGTCATCTGCATAGGCTAGATATTGCGCTGATTTAATTTTAATGTTCCCTGGTAATCTGTTTTGCTCATGACCTTTTCCAGTGCAACGTTGAAGAGCGTTGTGGATAGTATCGGGTGACTATAAATGATTGTGATTTTTTTTCTTAGGTTGGCACTGTTTATGTTGGTAGCACTGTAAGTCTATGTCAAATTCAATGTTCGCAGGTTAGGTTTTGCGTCATTCTTTGTCAAAACTGACGCAAACCCTAACCTGCTAACCTCGACTTTGACATAGACTTACAGTGCCAACCTAAGAAAAAACATCACAATCATTTATAGTCACCCAGTATATCATCCTGTTTTATACCGCAGTTTGCTTCAAAATTGTTTGTATCACCTTCGTTGGTTCTTACGCAGATGGTGGAGTTTTTCATTGTTTGTTATTAGTCTTATTAGTTTTCCTGGGACTGCCATTTGTTTCCTCACCTTGATTAATTCTTGCCTATTTATTCTGTCGAAGGCTTGTTGGAAGTCGATGAACAGTAAGTGTATGTCCATATTAAATTTATGGGCTTTTTCCATTATTTGTTTAATTATGTGGATTTTCCAGAGGTGAAGCTATTTTGGTAATTCCCTATTAGGCGGTTGGTGTGTGTGAGTAATCATTTGTTTATCAATGCTGGAAAGATTTTGTAAGCTGTATTAAGTAACGTGATGCCTCGGTAGCTCCGGCATTCCTGGGGTCCCCTTTTTTTTAATGGTTGCAATTGTTTCTTCTTTTCATTCTTTTGGTAGCTGTTCTGTTCTCCATGAGTATATGATCATTTCATACAGTTGATTATGTAATTTTTACCTCCATACTTTATAAGTTCTCTCTTTAGGGCATCTTTTCATGGTGCTTTCCCATTTTTGATTTTGTTTATTACTTGTACCAGGTGATTATAAATGCTTTTCGATCAAATTACCTTGGAAATATTTCTTGTATGAATAATATGTTGGTGGCATTGTAAGTCTATGTCAAATTCGAGGTTAACAGGTTAGGTTTTGCGTCAGTCTGTGTCAAAACTGACGGAAAACCTAACCTGCTAACCTTACAATGCCACCAACATATTATTCACACAGAAAATATTTCAAAGGCAACTTGATGGAAGAGCACCTGGTATATATTTTTCGTATGTTGGTTCTTGTATTTCTTCATTATTAATTTCTACTTGTTCTTCTTGCTCTTGTATTTCTTTGTTTTGTCTGTTAAGTAGCTGTTAGAAATGTTTTTCCCATATTTTTTATGGCTTGTGGTTCATATTCGACTCTACCTTCTTCGTTCTTCATACCTCTCATCCTAATTTGGTACTTTGGTTTTTGTTCCTTTATTTTCTTGTAGAAATTCTTTGTGTTCTTAGTACAACTGAAAATCTCTTATTTTTTCCATCTCTTCTTTGATCTATATGTTCTTTTTTTGTTTATATAGTTTATAAGATTCTTTTCTAAGTTCTTTATATCTCTTTTTGTCTGCAGCCATTTTAATCTCGCTTCTTTCTTCAATTTATTTTTCACTTCACAAGTCTTCATCAAACTTATTGCATTTATTTTTTTGCTTATACTTTAAGGTTTTTCTTATGATTTGTTTTATATGTTCCCATTTCTTCTTATTATTTTTCGTTTCTTTTTTTCCTCATTCTGTAATAATGTTTTGCTTGTACCATTTTTTATAGTTGTTATTGTTTAATTTTTCTACATCAAGTTTATTGCTGTATGTTTCGGTGTATTTTCTGTAGTTGATTGCTTTTTGTTTCAGACTTGCTATGACTAAATAGTGGTCGGAGTCAGCGTTAGCTCCTCTGTATGTGCTTTTTTGTGTTTAAAACTGGTGTTGCTGATTGTTAGGTTCATTGATACCGCCAGGTTGCTTAGTCTGTTTCCATTGTTGTTTGTAACGTAGTGAATTGTGTGATTTCCTGCCACATCTTTTAAGTATTCTTCCTTGCCAATTTGTGCGTTAAAGTCCCCAACAACTAGACTGTTGTGTCACATATTTTTTCTAGTTTGTTATAGAATTGTTCTTTCATATTCTCATCTGCCACCTCTGTAGGTGCATATGCATTTATAATTCACAGGTTTACGGTTTTCATTCTAATCCTCACATAAGACATTCTTCCGTTTATTAGTTTGAATTGCATGTTTTTCATGCGTATCCTAGAAAGCTTTTAAAATTTGGAGAGGTCATGACATGGACAGTGACAGTTGACTACACAATTGAAAACAGCACCACCATAACACCACGGTGTTTCCACTTATTAATGCGCGATCTGGATAGGGATCTTCTGCATTATGAGTGGTATAATCAGTTATAATATCACAAAAGCATCGAAAATAATCGATTATTTTCCGAGTAACGAGACGTAATCTGCGAAAAACCACGAGAGCGTAGCTCGAGTGGTATTTTAAGGATTACGTCGAGTTACGAGTGAAAAATAATCATTATTTTCGATTGCTCGAGTGGTATTCGTTACGATTATATAATGCATAGACCGATAATAATAAATGATTTTATTTCTTAGGTTGGCACTGTTTGTGTTAGTGGCACTGTAAGTCTATGTCAAATTCGACGTTATCAGGTTAGGTTTTGCGTCAGTTTGTGTCAAAACTGACGCAAAACCTAACCTGCTAACCCCGAATTTGCAATAGACAGTTATTACATCATGGCTCTAGATTATTATTATCCATTATTTTTGCTTTGTTGGACCTACAGTCACTTTATATACAACAGTCTGGCCATACGAAATGTCACTTATGACATAAGACAGAATATGGCCGCCTTCAGTGGCGGGTCAAAAGCAGTGGCGGGGTTAGTGTTGGAAAATAGTTTAATTCAATAAATGCTTAGTATATGACTAAATAGTAAAACAAACAATGTCGTATCAATGAGATATTATACATTTTATTTACAGTTAGTGCTCACATAAATAATAGCAAATCTACAGAACTTACAGTGATTCCAAAACTAACAAAACAGTGAGTATACAGCCTAATACGCTTAAAATTACTTTTCATAACTTTCCACTTAATCTATATAGCCTACATTGTGCATTGCCACAGAAGTACAACTGTATTTATTTCGTTGTGTATTTTGCTTTTTCGTTTTGGTTTCAGCTATTCTTAAACGAACACCGATAACTTTGGATATAATAAACTTTTCTAATTGATTAAAAGTTGCAATACGTTTTACATCAACAATATGCATTTTATTTATATAAAATGCTTTTACATTTAGATTCTATTCTGACCTTTTATGTTATTCTAATATGCTCGATTAACCTGTTTGACCACAAGCCCCGCATTTTAATTTCTAGTGAAGCTTTTCATCTTAATACCATGTTCATACCTATTTTTGCATTCAAATGCACAAGACTCCATACCTAAAATTTAAACGTCGATAAAATCAGTTTTTCGAACGGATATGTTATTTTAAAATTTTACCAGTTGTTTATAAAGACATTGTTATTTTCAATGGCTGTAGGCTCCGAAGCAGACGATGAGAAGGTAAATAATGTTAGAACAGCATTATCCTTACGTCTTTGTTGTCACCAACTCGTGCTTTCGCACACATACAATCTGCAAAATGCTTTTCACAAATTCTTGAATTTCCGTATGGGTACCAATTTTCTCTATTATTTTTTTTGTCCATAAGTCCCGTCTGTCCCTATTCCTAAAGAAAGTTTCCGTTGCACACATTTTTCAGATTTGCTTTTGCATCCGACTGCACAGCAATACCTCATATCTGAAGAAAATTTTTGAAATTGATAAATTTCTTTAAACCTTGTCAGCTTACCATTAATAAATTATAGTTCTAGTTGTTTCTAAAAATTATGATCAGTTTTTAACTATGTACTCGCATTTCAAACGATTTTTCTTGATTTAATGTCAACTAATTTTATTTGAATAAATGTGACTTTGACATTTGTTAAATTTAAATCTTATTGTCAAAATGACGCAAGACATAAAATGGCGGCACCAATGGGAATCGTGACCATATATGGCCAGACTGTTAACGTTAGTGTATATAAAGCGACTGTAGTTGGACCCACCGAAGTGATTATACCACGTCGTCAAGGGTATATCCCAGGGGTGGCCAATCTTCTTGATAGTCCAAGCCATTTTTCAAAATTTGAAATTTTTCGCGAGCCGCAATTAAATACGTATTTAAAGGGTATACAAAAAAGGTATTAAATTTTTTTTTACAGAAATTATATTTATTGAAAACATAAATAAAAGTACAAAATATGTGTATTGAATTTAAATATTAAAAATTAAACACATTTATTTTACTCTCTTGATGATTCTTTAAAATTTGGTGAATAATTGGTGACATCACTTCTCAGTAATTCTTTGAGATGCTGATAGGTTAATACTGATCGGTGTTTGGATTTCACGAATTTTAAAGTAGAATAAAATGATTCACATACGTACGTTGTTCCGAATATTGAAGTAATTCGACAAGCAGCCTTTTTTACGGAACGATAATAATTTTTTAAAATATAATAACACAAAAATGAAAAGGGAACTCGGGTACATTTATCGAGAGCCACAAATAATCCTTCAAAGAGCCGCATGTGGCTCGCGAGCCGCAGGTTGGCCACCCCTGGTATATCCGTTTATCTATACCTTGTAACTAAGTAAAATTCTCAATTACTATTGGCCAAATTTATAATGAGTTGTATAATCAGAAGTAATACTCTAAGTACTTCGATATTATCGGGTTATATGTCGATAACTTGTTGCACAATAATAAAAGAGTGTCAGTTTGACAGGTTAAATAGTCCGACCGCGTCAGCGGGAGGAGTATTCTGTCAAACTGACACGATTTGTTATTGTGCAGGAAGTTTGAGACGTATAACATGTTCGAAGTACGCATTGTATTCGATTTGATTATTTTTTGAGTAAATTTTAATATTAGGATCAAATAAATATTTTAGTGGCAGCTCGATTTGTTTGTATTAACCTAGCTGAACGTCATCTCCATGAAAACAACATCAAGTTGACAAAAGTTATGTATTGCGTCGCCTAGTGAAGTTACTGTAGTATAATCGATTTTGTATAATCGAAATTATACAAGATAACTTAACTAAATCCAGCCTTCTGACTGGTTGAGATCGCTACGAAAAAAATAATCTATGAAATACTCGTGGATATATTGAACGAACAAGAAACATATGTTATTGCTACTGAACAGTATTTTTTGAGAAGGTAGATAATTATGGGAGATGCAAGGTAATTGCTGTGATATCACATTGCTAACTTAGAAATAATTATACTCATCGTCTTCAGTTGTTAAATGACTTCAAAACTAGTGATTGTAAACATTTTTTGAAATTTAATGAAATGACGAATTTTCAGCAGCTTTTTAAAAAAAAATCTCAGACCTTTCAAGATAGAATAAAATGTTTGAGAGCTTTGTTCAATTTTTCATATTATGTTTCTACTACCTATTTGAAAGTCTTCCACTGAAACTATGACGAATAGTGCCATAATGAATTAAACGTGTTCATAATGGATACTTACACAATGTATTATACTACAGCATAAAAGTATCTCATTTTAAGATTTCTTGCACTAAGAATTGTAACTATCCTGGGATTGGAATACATATATTTATGAAACTTTATTTTCAAAAACGAAGTTTATTAAAGCTAAACTTCATCCTTCAATTAGATAATTATATTTTAAATCAATTAAGCCCATTTAATCCTGTTTTTCAAAGACCTTTTTTCTTATACTTGTATACTGTAAAAAAGGTAGCCAGATCGAGTTTTGAACTTTGCACTTTTTTATAGTTTGTAGAACCAGGTTAGTTCCTTGACAGGAGATGGAGCTTATTTTCGTTGTTATAAGAGATAGCGTGAGATGGTCAGGCCAAACCACCCCGTTACAGACAATTTTTGCCTTCGTCAACCACTCTCAATGAATACACTCTCATTGCTAAAAGTATATTGAATTAAATCTAATATTACAGAGGTTATATGCAATAAATGTGTGTCGTGTTTTTTAACCTATTATTAAAAAACACGAGCGTAGGCACTTTGTACATCGTAATTGTATACAAATTGTTTGTAACCCGACCTACTGGCCGCGCAAACTGCACACCTTGTCAAAGCGCTTGCTGCAATACTTCGTAACATGACCTAGTGCGTTTGATAAACTGTAAAGTCTGTTTGTAAACACGGAATTAGCGCGCTTTACTGGTGCTTGTAACCTACTTTGCATGCACTTTTGAGTTTACACAATTTCAGTCATTTTACACCGTTTTGTTAGATTCATAGTCAAACAAAAAGTTTGAACAGATACTTTTTCCCACCATATCAATCTTTCTATTTTATGTAAGTATCCAGCTAGCCAGAATTTTTATATACTACATATAGCCAACAGATTCTGTAGAAGCCCCTTCCATGAAAAAGTGCTAAATTTGAATAGAATAAACACCTAACGGACTCAGAAGCGACACTCCGCACCGGCGCCTTTGATGTTTGAGGCGCCTTATTTTGGTCAGGCGGCCATACTGTGAGCAAGTAGAAAAGGCGGGAAATTTAAAAAGTTGAATTATAGGCGCACCACCGACAATACATATTCAAACCAATCTATGGAAACAGGTGTTGTGACTTCACAAATTTACTCGCTAGCACTACGCATGCGCACTGATTTTTAGACCCCTGCCAAAGTTGCGAGTGTCTCTTCTGAGTCGGTTAGGTGTTTATTCTGTGCTATTAGTATGGCGGTTGTGCACACATTTTTATTTCAAACTAATCAATGTTTGATTTCCCCTCGAGTCTTTAATGTGTAACGTGTAAAACTGGTTTTATGCAATCAGTAATTTGATTTCTGAATCTGTTTGTTAAATGTAGTATAGCATCATCTCTCGGTAACCATTTCATGATACTGGTCCACCTGTTATCGGTCATCCTTCCTATGTGCCATATCCAATTCCATTTCAGTGCCCTACACCTGGCAGTTAGATCTTCCGTCTCGAACCTTATCAACTAGCTTTGTATTTGAGATAGCCCTTTCCATTCTTGTTTGATTCATTTTCAGTTTAGTCCACAATTTCTTATTGTAGATCTTTTTTTTTACTCTGAAAATGTGTTTCTTTCTTAATACTGTTCTGTATGATTTCCTGTTACGTCTGCTGAAACCCTATTTTATAACAAACTGGTTATCTCAAAAGTTTATAGAACTAATTAAAAATCTGGGCAGAGCTCTCTAGTATATGAGAGTTTTATAAAATAATCCTCATATATCGAGGATGCTATCTCATTGCCAGTCCAACACTTCACAAAGACAATATTTATATCAAACTAATTGCTTACTGTTGCACCTACAGTGAAACTGTTTAAAATATTCCCATTTTTACTCAACAGCCCAACCCACCTCGAAAACTAAAGCTTGTATCGAGCACCAAAAACACAACAAAGGCGAAAGACCTCTTCCATACAGACGAGGAGCTGGAAGCACTGAAGGAAAAGATTGTTGAATGCAACAACAAGGACCTTTACATCCAAGACCTAACTGAGCAAGTGGAGGACATGAAATTGCAGCTCAACAACCTTCAAGAACGCCTAAATGCGCTGAATGGCGACAAATTACAGCTTGAAGAAATAGTTGAGAAATTAAATGCAGATAACCAAATCACCACCAGCCAGTTGCAAGACAAGCATCAACAGGAACTCATGAATCTGACGGAACGCTTATTAAGCTTGAACAAAGAGGTGGAGCAGATGAAAGTCGAGTATGAAAAGTTTAAAACGGACAACAACTATGATCTTGCCAAGATGCACGAAGATCTAGCTAAGCTAGAACACTTAAATGAAACTCTGTCCACGAGTTACACGACTTTGATGAACAAAAAGTCTGAAGAATTGGAGAACAAAGGAAAGCAACTCTGTATGCTACAGCAGGAAGCAAACGAGTGGAAAAGGAAACATGAACAATATGCTACCCAAGTTGCGCAAAAGCACCAGGAGGAAATGCAAGAGCTTCAATTTGAGATGTTGAAAACAGTAACAGAAGCACGAGACGAGGTAGAAAGAGAAAAAGCTACTTCCAGCAAGCTTCTAAGGGAAGCTCGTGCTAATTTTGAAGAAGAAAAGGTGAAGCTTTTGCAAGATTTTGAAGCTTCAACTCAGCAACGTGAGGAGAATTATAAGGAGGCTAGCGTGTTGGCTGAAATTCAAATGAAGGAGAAATGTGCTGAAATTGAATCGAGTTGGCAATTGAAGTTAAATTCGGCTAAAGATGAATCTGATGCTATTTTAAAAGAATGTCAGGCGATTGCCGAGTATACCGTTATAGAATGTGAAGTTGAAAAAAATACAGTTGTTTATGAGCTATCCGAGCAGAAGAAAGCATTTGAGGAATTGCAAATAAAACATGGACAAGTTACAGCTGAACGGGACAATTTTCGTGATAAATGCAAACATTTGGAAGGTCAGCTCAGTGATGTGAATGAAGAGTTGAAAAAGGTCAGTGATAAATTGGCTTTCAAAACAAACTATTATGAAGAATCTATTGAACAGATAAACAAAGATAAGCACATGTACGAAGTAACTATATCAAAAACCCATACAACCGTTGAAGCTCTGAAACGGCGTCTGATGAATTCCGATAGAGATGTAGAGCAGCTAAAAGCTGAGTTAGAAGCAACTGAAGTGTCGAAACTGAAAGTGGAAGGAAAGTGCAATCAACTCGTAGACGAATTGCAACTTCTATCTCTGCTGTATGATGAAACTGAAGAACGAAACGATTACATTCTGAAAGAAGCTGCAGAAAAAGTAACTGCACTTGAAAAACAGTTGTTGGAGAAGGTAATTAATTTGTAAACGAATAATTTAACTATTTATACTTATAAACATTTTCAGGTGGATGCTTTCAACAAGGAGTCCTCTAAGCAAATGAGCAGCACAACTCAAGAATTAAACAAAGTCAAAAAGGAACTAGCTGATGTCACAGAACACCTTCACGAGCAACAGAGGCTGAATAGTGAAGCTCAAAGCTTGGTTTCGTTTACCCGAACAGAAATTGAATGTTTGGAGTCCATCAACAACAACTACAAGGTGAAAATGTCTCATCTGGAAACTGCTTTCAACAATGTGCAGCAGCAGCTAGTAGCTAGCATCGAAAAAGAAGTGAGCGTAAGTAAGTCAAGTGCAGGATTAATTGATGAAAACAAAAGACTGAAGACCACAATTGAATTGATGCAAATCAGCGAAGACGATCTAGTTAATCAAGTACAAGCACTAAAGGAGCAGTGCAAGTCTTTTGAAACGCACAAGCTAAAAGCGCTTAAACAGGAAAGCGAAATTGAGGAAGCGTCGAATTTGCGTAAAAAGTATATAGACTTGAATGAGAAATACGACAGGTTAATGAAGAAATTTGAAGCTCTGGATGAAGAAAACAGACAACTTCAAAAGACGGTGAGTGAAATTTAAAGTAGCGGACGGTATGTTAAAAAGATCACAAGGGGGAAGGAAGTAAAATATCAAGTAGGAATTTTTTTTAGCGAGGGAAAAGGGATAGAGGTGAAGCGTCACGTTGAAATAGCCGGAAATTTGGAATTTTTGTTTGAAAATTCTATAGAAATTTTGAAATACCATGAAAATTTTTAAAACCTCGGGAATTTTAAAACAATTTTGAGACTAAAATATAAGAAGCAAAACCGATAGCTTTATCCAACTAGTAATTAATATTTATAACTTTTTCAGATTGCTATACAAGATGCCCTAATAGGGCCCTTCCGTGACACTTTGATGCAGTATGAACTGGAGTATAGTACGCTCATGGATCAAAAACGAAATGCCGAACACGAAGCTAAAGAAATGGGGATAAAATACGCTCAAATTCTGGGTCATCAAAACCAAAAGCAGAAAATCAAACATTTAGTCGACTTAAAGAAGAAAAATTATGATCTAATAGAGGTATTTAAGCGTTAACTTATTTAGTATTCATAAAAGATCCCTTGCTAAGGTTGGAACTCCTTAGTCTCGGCAAAATTCTAAGTAGGACAAAGGTACCTGGTAGTCTGCATGCCTATACCTTGTTCATGGGGTTGGCAAAAAGGGCCTATAAAGGCCTACTTGCTAGACGTAAGTCTCCCCAAAAATAATACATACATACATATTTAGTATTCAACTCTTATACCCTACCCGGGTGTTGAGATATGCGAGTTTCCCCTTATGCAGTCTACTCCTTCCTGTTTTTCGCCAATTCTTTTGCCCTCCTCCAGTTTAGTCCTTTGTTAGCCATTACTGTAGCTACATTGTCATACCATGTCTTCTTGGGTCTGCCTCTACAACAGCGCATTAGAGCCATGAAATACCGTTAGAGCTCAAATGTAGTTCGGAATTACAGTTAGCAATTTTGCTGCTAGCCGCAACCTTTTGTCCAGGGTGATCAGCAAACTGCAAATCCTACGCAAGAAAAGTTCCGTGACTACAGTCGCCATTTCTCGCTGGTACTCCCCACTCCAGACCTTTAACAGTTCTTGCAGATGCCTTTTACTTGAACACAATGACCATGTCATCCGCGTAGAGCAATTCCCTTATCTCCACCTTCTCCAGTTCTTTAATGTTACTCTGTCAGATTCACGAGTTCCTGCTGATGCTTGTCTTGCAACTGGCTCGTGAAGGTTTGGTGATCTGTATTTAATTTCTCAACTGTTTCTTCGAGCTGCAATTTGTCGCCATTTAGGCGTGATTGAAGGTTGTTGAGCTGCAGTTTCATGTCCTTAACTTACTGAGTTAGGTCTTGGATGTAAATGTCCTTGTTGTTGCATTCAACAATCTTTTCCTTCAGTGTTTCCAGCTCCTTTTCTGTATGGAGTAGGTGTTGCGGCTTTGTTTTGTTTTTGATGCTCGATACAGTCTAGTTTTCGAGGTGGGTTCGGCTGTTGAGTAAAAATAGGAATATTTTAAACAATTTCGTTGCAGTTGCAACAGTAAGCAAATAGTTTGGTATAAAAATTATCTTTGTGAAGTGTCGGACTGGCAATGACAATGATTCTTGCTAAAAAGCATAGTTCCATCCTTTACTATCATTCGTACCTAGTTTTTGAGCCTGGGTCATCCATTCTTTTTCAACTTCCTCTTCTCTCCTCGTTGTTTCAAATTCTTCCCATCAAATCTCAATTTTCTTGCATTAATCAGGTTCACTATGTAATTTCGCCGGATTTTTTTGGAGACTTTCAAAAAGGTATACTATAAGCAATAAGAAAAACAATGTTTCCATTTGCCCCGAGTCCTACGTGACCGCCATCAGCTTCTAAATAACATAAAAATATAGTTTTGACAGCTAAACCTACATTTTCAGGGCTAAGAAATGCAATGGTATCCAAATAAACGGTACGCGACATTTGGGCGCTGCCGTTTAGGCGCCGCCGCCGTTTGGGCGCCATACTTTTGACCGCTGGACGTTTGGGCGCCAAGAGTATACATTTTCAAATAGTTTGAAACTTCTAATAGTGTTGATTAATTATTTTTAATAATTCTACATAATGTCTTCTTGTAACTGTCATTTGTATAAACCATTTTACCACATGAACTTAATAGATAACAAGATAACAGAGGCGCTTCGATAATTTTTGTTCTAAATGAAACATTTTCATAAGAATTTTAAATAAAATTGTAGGCTTTAATTGTGTGTAATTATTATTAGTAAAGCATTTGCCTTATTAAAAAGAATATTTGCGAAATTCTAAAGTTCTGTTAAATATCGTTGCAACAAACATGAAGTGGACGGTTACCGAAAAAAATATAAATACAAGTAAATTTTACAAATACGTATAAAATCAGAATAATAAAAATATGTATCATACGGGGCTAATACTAAATTTGAAAAAAAAGAATAAAAATTCGAATAGGAGGCCGTGACTTTGTATTTGAGCATAACTTTTAATTCTAAACAACTTTTCTCACATATAATCTCATAAGAGCATTAATTCTTTCCGGAAATTTTTTTGAGTGCGTTCCAACAACGTTGTATTAATTTGCTCGAGCGGGACGCGAGGGCAAATTAGAACGTTGTTGAATGCACGAAAAATAATTTCCGGATATGAATTAATGCTCGAATGCAGATTCGGTAAGAAAATCGTAACGGCACAAACCCTAAAAAGAAGTAATGTCTACCTACAAAAAATTTCCAAGAAATTTTGTTGTTGTCTTGGATACGGCTTGTGAACTAATTTTTCTATTGGTCATTAATGAGTGTCGTACGATTTTCAATAAAATTTTGCTATATTTTTTGAAATAAGGTAACTTTATTCTTGAACAAATTTCATATTTTTTGTCCTGCCCTGTATGCTTCCATCATACTTTTCACTACATCATTTAAATTACCAATATCAGTAACACTTTTTCTTATTTCTTCTAACTTTCCTTCTAATATCCCACTCTTCTCATAAAATTTCTTTCCATGCTGTTCCATTACATTTTCAACTTTATTCATCAATTCATCTTCATCCATACCGCTTTGTAATTTCCCCAAACAACCCTCACAAACATATTTCAGGACTCGTTCTTTTTTTTTAATTGTAATACTCGTAATTCTGATGATGTAAACGTCTCATTAGCACATTTTTCACATATAATCCTACAACAATCACATGAAAAACATATTTCTCCTAAGTACTGTTTATCAGTTCCTTTACTTTTACATTTAAGGCACTCCATTGTAAATAGGTGTTCCTAACCTCACTATTTACTTATTCATATTCCTCTTTTATTTTTATAAAATCTGTCACTATTTATAGTTTAGAATGTTCCACATACACTTATTAATATAATTTTTCACTCCCATTAAATTAATTCACCACAGTATAACTAATTTATCCTATTCTTTGACACAAAAATTATCAACACCTTATCAAAAATAACCTTACTTATTCCAAGCCGTCGTATCGAAATAGAAGAAGCCCACAAGATAGGAAAACCCGAATCCAAGACTACAATAGTGAAGTGTACCAATTTTGAACAAAAGATGGACGTCCTAAAACTAAAAACAAAATTACCTAATAACATTTATGTCGACAGCGACCTCACAATGGAAGAGCGCAAAGTGCAGCTGGCAATAAGGAATATAGCACGAGAAGAGAAAACTAAAGGAAAGACAACAAGAGTGGGGTATCGAAAGCTAGAAATAAACGGCGTGAAATATGAGTGGTCAAACGAGGAAGGGGGCTTAATAAGGACCGACGCACCAAAAAAGTAGCAGTGAAGGGACCGGACGGATATAGGACGAAGGACACGGCAAAGAAAACGGAAACGAACCAGGAACAACAAACAAAACAACGAAAAGCAAATAAAATAAAGAAGGAAATGCTTCAAATCGCAACATGGAATGTAAGGGGAACATACGTGGAAGGAGCGCTAAAGAACCTCATCGCAGAATTAAAAAAATACAAAATCGACATAGCAGTCATACAGGAGACAAAACAAAAAGAAACCCAGATAACGGATATACGAGATTACACTTTCTTCAACAGCGGGGGAAAAAACAGAAGGCTAGGCACAGGTTTCCTGGTCAAAACCGATCTGAAACACACGGTAATAAAGTTCACACCAATAAATGACCGAATGTGCTACATACGACTGAAAGGGAAATATAGGAAAATAAGTATCTTAAACGTGCATGCACATACAGAGGAAAAGGAAACAGAGGTAAAGGAGGAATTCTATGAGCTATTGGAAGCAGAGTATGAAAAAATCCCCAAGTACGACTTGAAAATGATAATAGGCGACTTCAATGCGCAGATAGGAAGAGAAGAAATATACAAGCCAATAATTGGAAGTCATAGTAAACACATTAAAAGCAACAAAAATGGAAAAAAGCTAATAGACCTGGCAGCAGGTAGGAAGATGCAAATAAGGAGCACTCATTTCATGCACAAAGAAATACACAAAGGCACATGGAGAACGCCAGACGGCAGAAATGTGAACCAAATCGACCACGTGGTAATAGAGGACAAACATGCCAAGAGCATAAAGGACATACGAACGTGCAGAGGAGCCGACGTAGACTCGGACCATCTCATGGTAAGAATACAAATTAGACAAGAAATGCACAAAGAAAGCAACATGACAAAAGAGAAGAGAAGATACCAGAATATTAAAGCACTAGAAAAAGAAGAGACAAGAAACAAATACGAAGAAGAGATAGAACAAAGAATAGACCGAAGAGAGCTGACCAACGACATAGAAGAAATATGGAGCAGCATTAAAGACATAGTAATACAGTCAGCAGATAAAGTACTAGGACATAAAGAAAAAAGAGGAAAAAATGACTGGTTTGACAACGATTGTAAAAAAGCAGTAGAAGCAAGGGCAAAAGCAAGGTTACGGATGCTGGAAGAAGGAACAATAGAGGCTAGACAGGAATACGAGAAGACAAGAAGAGAAACCAAAAGAACATGCAGAGAAAAGAAAAGAAAGCAAGAAATAGAGAAAATAGAAAAACTAGAAGAGTATCACACTAACAAAGAGATAAGAAACTTTTACAAGGAAGCTAGAGAAGTAAAAAAAGGGTACCGACCAACCACGACCTACTGCCTGGACAAGGATGGAAACCTAATTGGAGGGCAAAAGCAAACAACAGAAAGATGGGCAGAATACTTCACAGAGATGCTTAACACAGAGGATGTGGCAACAGAAGAATACACAGAAATGGAAACCCAACACGAAGAGCAAATAGAACCACCAACCCTGGAAGAAATAACAGAGATCACAAAAAAACTCAAAAACAACAAGAGCCCTGGCAAAGACGGAATACAGGCAGAACTAATAAAATACGGGGGGACGGAACTATGTAAACAAATACACATACTAATGAAGGAGATATGGAAGAAGCAGAGAATGCCCAATGAATGGATGATAGCAATATTGTGCCCAATACACAAAAAAGGAAACAGGCTTCAATGCGAAAACTATAGAGGAATCGCCCTATTGGGTGTGTTATACAAGATCCTAGCCAAAGTAATCGCAAAAAGATTAAATCCCTACATAGAACGAATTTTAGGAGAGTATCAGTGCGGTTTCAGGCATAGCAGATCGGTCATGGATCAAATCTTCACAGTAAGGCAGATACAAGAAAAGTTTCACGAACGCAACATCCAGCTACACGCAATTTTCATAGACTACAAGCAGGCGTACGATAGCATAAGAAGACCGGAACTTTTTAAGGCACTGAAAGACCTAGGGATACCAGGTAAAATTATAGAGCTTGTCAGAATGACACTACAAGGCACCGAGAACCAGGTACGAGTGCACGGATGTACATCAAGGAGTTTCAAGGTAAACGGCGGACTAAGACAGGGGGACCCGTTGTCAGCAATCCTTTTTAATTTGGTACTCGAAAAAATAATAAGAGATAGCAACATAAACAGACAGGGAACAATAATCAAGAAATCGCATCAGTGCATAGCGTACGCAGACGACGTAACCATAGTTGCTAGGACAAAAGAAGAGCTAAAGCACCTAATTAAGAAAGTCGTAAGAACATCAAAGACTTTTGGACTAAAAATTAACGAAACAAAAACCAAGTATATGATAATGAAGAGAGGAGAACAAACAACAAATGACCCACTAAAAATAAGAGACGAGCAGGGCAAAGAATACAAATTCGAAAAGGTGGAGCATTTCAAGTTCCTAGGGACCGAAATTACAAGTGACAACGATCAAAACAAGGAAGTGGAGAAGAGAATAACAGCTGGAAACAAAAGTGCGGGTGCTATGCAAAAAGTGTTAAGTGCAAAAAATGTGTCAAGGAAAGTGAAAATAAAAATTTATAAGACCATAATAAGACCAGCAGTGGTTTATGCAAGTGAAACGTGGGTGCTAAATCAAGAAACACAACAAAAACTCGAAATATGGGAAAGAAAGATATTACGAAGAATATATGGAGGAAAAAATGAAGAAATAGGGTGGAGAAGAAGGACTAACCAGGAGCTAAAAGATTTATACACAGAACCAGGAATAATAACGACCATCAAAACACAAAGAATGAGATGGATCGGCCACATTGCAAGAATGACAAACGAAAGAGTAACAAAGCAAATATTATTCGAAGAAGCATGGGAACCAAAGATGAGAGGAAGACCGCGAAGAAAATGGATGGAGTGTGTGGAGCGGGACTTGACAAAACTAGGAGTGGACGATTGGAGGAACAGGGCGAAAGACAGACAGGAGTGGAGAAGAATCGTCAACCAAGCCAAGGGCCTAAACGGCCTGTAGCGCTAAAATATATATATATATATATATATATATTGCAAGTTGTATTACAGCTTATAACATAATTATATCATATATTATAATATAAATTATTGCCGTTTCTCGCTTCTTAAGCGCCAGTCTTTTTTGTTTGTCCAGTCTCCTTCGTGTAACCCTCGTTTTTCCATACTTTCTATAACACCTTTGTGACATGTCTTCCGTGGTCTTCCCCTTTTCTTTCTCTGGGTAGGTACCCACTGAAAAACTTTCTTAGGTATTCTATTGCCGCCCATTCTCTGCATGTGTCCATACCACTTGAGAGCCTTGGTTTCGATGTTATCCACGATGGTGTCTTCTACCGCCATTCTTCGTCTTATTTCTGCATTTGTAATATGCTGCAGCTTGGAAATACCACAGCTTCGTCGCCAATAATCCATTTCTAGGGCTTTTAACTTGTTAATATTTTTATTAGTTAATTCCCATACTTCACAGCCGTGTTATGGAATGATAAAGTTTGGAAGGAAACAAAGAGAATGATATAGACAACTATATTACGAAGTATATGCACATATGACTACCATATATTTATGCTAAAAGGGATTACAAAACGTCAACGTTATTTCAAATTGAAAAATTATTAAAAATCATGTTAGGTAGGTACACTTTCATTGTTTTAAATTGAAAACTCGCGAAATTTAATAATAGCTATTTAAGTAACAAGGAATGTAAGGACCTATTAACATTTAAGGTAGGCAAGTACAAGCTAAGGCGAAGCCGCGGCTTGTTGCCTGCCGAAAATGTTAATAGGCGATACATTCCCAGTTATTTTATTATATTTTTCCCGCTGCTTATCGAAATTTTCCTAGATTTTTGAAAAAATCGTTTAGTTTGTCTCCTGTCACCAGGATTAATTTTCGTGAGTCGTGTTACCTGTGAGTGTCACATGTCACATAAACACTTGCAATTATAAACAAAACGTCTTAAGTCTGCATCTTGCCTTGCTAATTGTATTATTCTAGGAACTTAATAATAATATTAAGTTGCGTTGTTAAGCAAAAGCAGCAAACAAATATAATCGTCGACTTACACGTTTTGTTACCAAGGCTGTATCACATACTTATATGATCGGCAGCGGGAAAATAGTTTTAAGGGAAACGTGCAATAAAAAGTGACAGAAGTGTGCAATAAAATTTTTATTGCATAGTATGCAATAACAACATGCTTTTGATGAATGGAAAGTGTCAAATAACCTCTTTCAGGAAATGTTAGTCAAAAACAAAATTATTTCCATTATTTATGTGAAAATCTAATTTTGCAAATTTTTCAAAATCTATGTCTTACAAAAAACCTTTTTAACGAAAGTTATAAATAATTATGTTATATAAAATAAAGTTTTAGTAGTATATTACATACCAAGGTAGAATGCGTTTCATTACTGTTGAGAGATTAAGTAGGTAACCGAGATGCGAAGCGTCGATATATATTCCTATTAATAATTTTTTGACTTCAAGGAAATTTTGGTGAAAATGTAATATTACAATTTTTCCAAAACTACTTTCTACAAAACAGCTGTTCAAACGAAAATGTTAGATAATTGCATAATATATGATCCTGCTCTATGAAATTTAATTTTTATTAAACTATTATAAAATTTCCCTACAAAACGGAAAAAACATAAGAGTAAGGTGCCACTTCCGGTTGCCTCATTTTAACAAAAAAATCTGGTATGATACACGCACACAACTTCCTTTTACAGTAATTTTATAATTAGCCAAAAATTTGATTTTAAATTTTTACGCATTTGTAAAAAATTTTAAAAAATTACAAATTTTACAAAAACGGTACAAAATAGAGTGTTAGTTCAAGAGACAAATTTTCTCTAGAATTTTAAGCTGAATTCAAAAATGTAATAATATACCGGGTGTTGTATTTAAAATAGAAGTTAATAAAACAAATAGACAAAAAAACAAAAGAAACCCATTTTAAAAGTATTCAACTGGAAAATCACCTATCTCACATCAATACACATTAAAAATGTAATGAAAATGTAAAGTTTAAAAAAAATTGTTGGAGCCGTTTTTGAAAAAATCGAAAAAAACTGAAAAATCACAAGAGTAAACACCTAGTTCCGGTTATGTGATTTTCTTCAAAAGCTTGCTGTCGCATCTACATAGTACACAAAACTTATATAAATGAAGCTTCAACGCCATACCTCTTTCCGTTTTTGAGATATTCTGTTCACGGACAGACACACACACAGACACACAGACCAATGAAAAAAAATATGTTTTTTGGGATCAGGGGACTCTAAAACGTGAAGATCTGTTGAAAACTCACTTTGGAATTTTTGGGGTGAATCCAATACTTCCTTTATTGTAAAAGGAAGTAAAAATCACTAGGCCCTCTAAATTTATATTAGAAACTATGGTATAAATTTTCAGGCCAATCCATTACACCGCCTGGGCTGCAGAGAGGAGGCAGACAGACTGATAGACTCACAGACTGACAAACATCACTTCAAAAAGCGCAAAAATCTCTAGTTTGAAAAAAATCATGATTTACTATATTATACTTTACTAGCAGTCCAGTGAGACAAATGTCTCATTTAATAAAACAAAAAAGACCGTTTTGCAAATAGAACGCGTATTCACCACACGTACGTATATGACGTCATTGTTGGTAGCAAACTACCAGTCGCATTCGCCTTGATAAAATTTGCCTAGAATCTAACCTAAAAAGTTCGGATTAGGATAATTAAGATAATAATTAGTGTTAGAGACTGAAATTCGGTTCCTGACCTGACATGACCATTCCAAACATATAACTTTCATAACTTTTTTCTCTATCTCTTACGGTTTGGCTGCTGAAACAGCGTCCCGGACACACAAAACAGCGTCCCAGACAAGCCTATTATATATATGGATTTTACGAAGTAAAAGATAGTAAAACGATTGAAATTGTAATTAATGGAAGATTTTATCCCACTTACAGCTTTAGAATACTTTTTTATGTGAATGTTTGAAAAAACCCACATTTAGTCTAAAACCCGCGAGTTTTTTCAGGTGGGTTTTACCAGAAAAAACTCAGTGGGTTTTTTCGGGCTGGGGAAAATCATGCCAACCCTGCTATAAAGTGACCTTTGGAGTGGCCTATCACAATCTGGCAACATGGCTGCGCCAACCTTAGCAGGTTAGGTTTTGTGTCAGTTTCTGTCAAACCTGGCGGAAAACCTAACCTGCTAACCTCGAATTTGACATAGACTTACAGTGCCACCAACATATTATTCATAACGAAACTCCGGCGATCCGCTGGCGAACGACTATGCATATGGGTATTAGTGTGTCTTGGAATGGTCCAGCACACAATTAGGCAACAGCCAGTGTCGTGACTTGGAACAATATAGACCACCTTGATCATATTAAGTGTTTATTAACTAGTTTTTCTAATAACCTGCATAATATGTTAGTCATGTCTTTATGAATGTCATAATCAATGTGTCATGTTTTTAGTATGACATTGCACAATTTTATAATTTCAAGCTTAGCAAAAGTAGTGCTTCTAGATGTGCGTGATTATTTATTTTGTTAGGGTTTGGAAACTAATTGTCAAAGGCTCTCTTTGTGCCCAAGTGGGCATTTATGCGACAGATGCGTATCTTTTTATTCTTTCTAAGTTAGTAAAATAGTTACACATACGTCAAAACATAAATGTAAGTTATATTTTTTGGCCTGCTGAATTAAAAACTATTTTATTAATAAAACTGGTACAATTAAGCGAGACAAGGTCATCGCCATTATTAACTTTGAATGGAGTTCATAATAAATTTCTAGTTGTATTTTTCAATTGTTTTTTTAAATTTCAATAAAAACGAATGTGCCGTCAATGATTTTCCATCAAACGTAGGTAACTAGCTTTATTTTGCTCATTTCATTGGTTTTTAATATTTAAACTTTAAGACCATTTTTCTAGATTTTCTCAGATGTAACATATTGAAAATTTTATATCATTAAAAGCAACATAAAAAGTACTATCAAAATCAATAATAAAAATACAGGTTCTCAAAAAAAAGTCGATGACGTCATATGAAAAAAATTACATAAGAAACTGAAAAATCAGCTGAAAATATTCCCTATGGTCAAAAACGCTATTTTTTCATAAAAATTAATATCCAGGAAGTTAATGAATTTATCCGTTACTTTATTTCCACACTGTATAAAACCATTCACGTAGTCAGATACGCAATCTAAAAATGTTATTTTTCTTATATCTTCAAAGGTTTTGAAACAATGTCACATTGACGCACGTTTTTTGAGGAGGTCCTAGAAAAGGGATCTTTCGAAGATTCAATATTTTGGCGCACTAATAAAGAACAGTGGATAATTCAACAATAAAATTTCCATCGCAAAAAATATTTCATTGAAGGGAAACAAGTTAGAATCAAATATGCATTACTATTGAGAAAATTACTAAAAACAAATATAAAATGTTAAAATAAAAATAGAATACCTTAAGATTTTGACCACATATGTAGTACGGTATAAGTTTAAAATCATTTCAGAATAGCAAAGCATTCTGATAAGGTGATAAGCACATGAGACCAGATAATTTCCCGCAAAACATATTCGTGATAGTTCAAATGTCAGCAAATGATAACGTGTAGATAGTTCTGAAACGAATTGCTTTTTCACGGCATGGATTTGGTAAATCCCGCACTTAGATCTGATGGGGAACACCCGCTTGTTCTCTGAATTATAACTCCAGCATGCGATATTAAATTGGTATAAAAGTGCCTTCGCTGCTTGTTAAAGTACAGTCGCTTTAGATCAACCAAGAGCGTAGTTCAAGCTATTCAATCACTATGGCATCAAGCATTTTCCTTCTGGCAACTGCGATTGCCCTCTCTTACTCGAAGGCTTCAGGACAATATCTGGGAGCAGCACCAGGATCACTACGTTTTGGACAATTGGGAGGACGTTATTCGGCGGACTTTCAGTATAATCCAGTTCCTCTGTGGGGTTCCATTGCCCCTATAGCTCCGGAAGCAGCTTCGGAAGCCCCAACACTTTTGGAGCTGGATCCTCGTTGCCGTATCCGCCAACACTAACCGTTCCACCAAAAATAAATGTAATCAGGAATTTCAACCAGTTTGCGAACGGCGGTCATTCGGAGACCGCTGGTGCACAACTAGGACCGGCATGGGCCAAGGTTTCGCAAACCCATGATGCTAAAGGGTTTGTTGGTCCCAAAATGGTCAGTGCCGGCGCGGATGTGCTTTCCAAAAACGGAAATGGAGTTAGTGGAAGCGTCCACGTCACTCCTGGAATTGGTGGTTCGGGCACGTTGAAGGGAGTCGTGGGAATTATAGACAATCCAGGACACGCGGTAAGCGCATACGCCCAACACGACCGATTCTTAGACAAAAATTTGAAACCCATTGGCCCGGAAACGAACAGTGCTGGTATTAATTATTCGAATAAGAACAGCGGAGCCAGTGCGTTCTTAACCACTTCGCAGACTAATGGGGCCCCTGCAGTAACAAGCCTTGGTGGTTCCATTCCCATTGTGAAGAGCGGTGACGTGCAAGTCAGTGCAACTGGGCAGACGACTGCTGGACATGGAAGGAAGCCTGAACATCAGGTGGGAGTTGAAGTTTCTGCATCTTTCTAATATGATAGTATTTTAGTTTTGAGATAAGTTTACTTTAAACGTTTTCATGTATTTTTATATATTTATATTTGTTAAAATAAATTAGAAAGCATTAACAATAATATTTTTAATAATGTTAAAGTTTACTTTTGTTCTTTGTATGCATTTGACAAACGCTATTTTCTAAAGTGTTGAAAAAAATTGGTAAACGTCGAGACTTTTTATGTGGATAGCTTTTTAATCATACAAATAAGACATTAAAATTGAAACTGGGTCGAATTACGACTATGACAATTATTTTTAGAACCAGCTAACCGTCTTAATATTTTTATATGC
Source organism: Agriotes lineatus (assembly GCA_940337035.1). NCBI lineage: Eukaryota > Metazoa > Arthropoda > Insecta > Coleoptera > Elateridae > Agriotes > Agriotes lineatus. The sequence goes on from CALNHX010004029.1 coordinate 44,725, forward strand.
TGTTTCCGCGTCTGGTTGAATTTGTGCAAGCCTTCGATTTGTGTAGTATCGGAATTATTCTTGCACTCGTCCAATTCGCACCTTGGAACATAAATTTTATAATATTGTAGAACCAGGTTGTTTTTTGACAGGAGATCAAGCTTTTTTGTTGCAATAAGATGTAACGGGGGATGGTCAGGCCTTACCACCCCTTACAAGACAATCTTGGCCGACGTCTCGTTACAAATGATCATACTTCAGTAGTTAAAAGTATATTGAAATAAATAACAAATACAAATCCTTATATATGATTGAACGTGTGTCGTGTTTTTTCAACCTACTATTAACATAGACAAAAAACACGACAGTTTGCAATTAATGTAGCGCAAGTATACAAAGTGGTTGTAATATGACCCAGTGCAGGTCTCATAACGCAAAGGCTGGCGAAATGCTTCCTATAGTAATTGCAACTTGACCCAGCTCGCAGGGCCATTCGCTCATAAGGAGTAAATGTCAATATTAATCAAATTCGAAAATATATACTACATAGCTATATAAATCAACTACATATTTTTATAAAATTAACCACGATTCAGGCCTGCATATTATAAGTGGAAATGTTTCCAAAAATTGCAGATTCACAACTATTATCAGCTCCGTTTGAGTTTTTAGTAGAGCAATTATAGCACAGGAACGTTGATTATAGAAATTAATTTAAAAAAACAATCTCCAGAGCGCACTGAAAGTAGATACCGCGTACATTAAAAACAGATTTTTAAAAACCTTTAAAATGATAGCAGTGTAATATGATTAAAGTTGGTATTAGAATATTTAAATTACGTTTGATATTTGTGAATCATATGCGGCGTCAGGTTTTCGCAGGTTTTGAAAAACCATAATATTTGTATATTTTATTTAAACTATCGTGACTACATGGACACATTTGAGAGCCGACCGGCTACTACAGTGAAGACGACGCGACGTGGCTGCTTTTCAAAATCTTTAATTCCCGCGAATGAGTCTGTAATACAACAAATAGAAACAAAAACTCATAAACTCAAGGGTTAAATCAAAACCTAAAGTAAAACACAAATAACACATAACTGCAAATTACAATACTTAACATAGCACGTATAGCTCGAGGAGGTATGAAGGACCGCCAATCAAGACTGGGCTGACCCTTGGCACAAACGCAATAATGAACATTACGTAAGATAGAATGAAACTCTAAAACTGCAGCATAATAGAGAGAAAGAGAGAGACGACAGAAACCAGCTACGGCCAACAAGATATCTCAAGACCGTAGAAATCAAAAGTGATATATGCCTTTTTCACACTGATCAAGCCGTACTCACTAAAACTAATTCAAGTCTACGCTTCCACTAGCGGATATACAGACAAAGGAATGGAACAATGGCGAAGTTGAAATGGCAATAAGAGTCTCAAGTTGCTGGCCACAAAATCACGATAAGAAATTGACAACTTTGGTGTATTTTCAGGCTATAGAAGAAATTTGCACTAATTCTATGTCAGTAACAAATTCAAAAGATTTGCCACGTGATTCTTTCTTAACACATTCACTGCTGAAAAAGTTTTTGTAACATTGCCAGAAGCTGCTCGAGTTTTTCTTTTTAAACTATCGCATCTTATTCAAAACTATAAATTATGGATGCATTTGTACACAAAACATCTGTTTTTAGCTATTTTAGACCAAAGCGCATACGGTGCGTCGGCAGCATTGTGCAATATTTTTCTTCAGTCATGCTGACGACGCACCATATGCGTCCACATAAAAATGTGCACATAATTATAAGAAATAAAAGTAAGCACTTTGCAAATAGTAATTTATGATTAAAAAAGCAAAACATAAAGAAATAGAACTAGACACTTTAAAAATAGCAATTATAAAAATACATAAAACATTAAGAACTAAAAATACGCACTCTAAAACTAGAAAATTGTTATAAAAAACAAAACATCAATATTTAAAACTACGCACTTTAAAACAATTTATTATTAAAAAAAAACTAAAACAAACAACTAAAACTATCTACTTAGAAAATACCAATTTATTATTTATTTATTTATTTCGCACTCAGCCAACAGCCGTTAGGCCAATTATAGGCGTCGCTGTGCAGTTATGGGGACTTCCAACCCCACTAACGACTGTCATGATGTTGTTATGACCGCCGGGACCAACTTTTTTCTGTGATAGCCTTACCACAAGGCGCCGAGAGATGCAGCCGTGGAACTCCCATCCAAGTTCTGACCAGAGAGAGCGTTGCTTAACTCTGCTGATCGAACGTGGACGCTTGTTCAAGCTACACCACCCAGGACCTCATACCTTTAAAAAACCATGAAACACGATTTCTTACATGTTTTTATGGTATTCCTCAAAGCAAGGCTCCAGACAGAATCCACTATTGCAGGATTTGCATTCAAATGGGGTATCCATACCGGGTGAATATTCCGAAACCGAACATAGGCAATTAACATGGGAAAAAGGTTTTTCGCAGATTGCTGCTCCCCATTTTAACTTAGAGGGTTTATAATGACACCAATCGAAAGAAGATTTTTTTTCTCATCTAATGATATGCGAGTTAGTTAATTTTCAGTTGTATTTCTCATTATTTTATCAAAAATTTGCAATAAATTCAATTCGGGAAATCGTGTTGAGCCATGACTCGTAAGACAAAAAACAAATTCAAACGTCATTCAAGTGACAGATTCATTATGCCGTTGGCGACTATAATTTTAAGATTTCCAATTTTCTTTACTGAAATCAATTGGAGGGCCCCCTGGAGAGAAGCGGAGCGCCGAGGGCACCCCTGGAGAGGGGCGGAGTCCCGAGAGCCCCCTTGGAGAAGGGCGCAGCCCCAGGGCCCCTTGGAGAGGGGCGGAGCCCCGAGGGCCCCCTTCTTTGGTCAGGTGGACGGCAGAGGGAGGCAGGGGCGGAGTGCGTAACAGAACAGAATGGCCCAACGTAATATGGTGGTAAATTGATTAGGTTAGACCGCACAATAGCGCGCGCAGCCAAGTTTATTTTCGACAAAATAATAAAGAAATACAACTGAAAATCGTACGACACTCATTAATGACCAATAGAAAAATTAGTTCACGAGCTATAACCAAGACAACAACAAAATTTCTTGGAAATTTTTTGTAGGTAGACATTACTTCTTTTTAGGGTTTGTGTCGTTATGATTTTCTTACCGAATCTGCATTCGAGCATTAATTCATATCCGGAAATTATTTTTCGTGAATTCCAACAACGTCCTAATTTGCCCTCGCGTCCCGCTCGGGCAAATTAATACGACGTTGTTGGAACGCACTCAAAAAATTTCCGGAAAGAATTAATGCTCTTATGAGATTATATGTGAAAATTAACTAATTCGCATATCATTAGATGAGAAAAAAAATCTTCTTTCGATTGGTGTCATTATAAACCCTCTAAGTTAAAATGGGGAGCAGCAATCTGCGAAAAACATTTTTCCCATGTTAATTGCCTATGTTCGGTTTTGGAATATTCACCCGGTATATATAATAGGCTTGTCTGGGACGCTGTTTTATGTGTCCGGGACGCTGTTTCAGCAGCCAAACCGTAAGAGATAGAGAAAAAAGTTATTAAAGTTATATGTTTGGAATGGTCATCATTGGCGTAACTAGCGGGGGGGGCAGGGGGGCCAGGCCCTCCCCAGAGTGCAGTCTGGCCCACCCCAGAAAAATAGAGGTTAAATAAATTTAAAAATCTGCTTTTTTTATTAACCCATTTATACTAAGGGGTTGGTTATCGACCCTCACACATTCTTACATTTTCTGGTTTTATTACCTTTTTTGGCTTAAAAACATAGTATAAATACCATATGTTGGACGGATGACTCTACTGAATAATAATATACAAGAGAAAACGTGATTAGTTAGCTAATAATTACTTTGAAAATACTGCTTTCGTCTGAATATTTTTTTTTTAGTTAAATTTACACAATTTTTGTTAGTTTCTCTTAAGTTGAAACAAATAAAGGATCAATTTATGTGCACAGAAAAATAAAATTGCAATTATTTCATATGCGGGTAAGTAAATGAGTTGAAAATCGGTAACTACTCACTGGGCACATACAGCTAGCTGCCTATTATAGGATTGTCCAGTTCAGACTTAAGGTGACTTGCTATTTAGATGTTTGCCTTGCCGAAAGAGTTGAGTTTATAGCTTTAAATCGTACGATTCAGAATTTTATGTTGAATAGTGTTTTATGTAATGCAAAGAGCATTTTATGGTGCTTGAATTTCCACAGTTGCTAGCCCAAGATAGAATAAAAAGATATCACAATAACAATTAAAAGGATACTGATGTTTTTCAGAAAGTATTTACTTCGAGGCGGAGAAAAAAATAAAAATTGTGGCTCAAAAACGTGCTAATGGAAACCAAGTGATGTTTCTCCTGGAATAATATTTTTTATCGTCAACCTCATTGAGTTGCAAGAGGTAATCTATACATTTTTATGTTGTTTATGAACCGAAAAATAATTTATTGATATGCTCCTTAGACACGTAGTATTACGAGAGTATGTAGCACCCATAATTTCTGCAAACCAATAGATCAAGTGTACCATCGAAATGTAACTTGCCATAAACAAATGTTTGTTGTTTTCTAGTTTAACAGTTCAAATTTAGTTACTATACAGTTAGTTTTGAAAGTGTTGTGCATCAAAAATGAACATAAGGGGCGAAAATTTTAGAGCCATGATTTACTATGACTTTAAAAGTTCCCTTCTCTGAAAGAAATGACTTTGTGCTGATTTTGGTGGCCAGGCGCATATTTCTGGTTTAATGAATTTAAATTTGAACGAGTTTTAGTCAGCGACGATTTTTGCGAAAACAAATTTCAACAGTTACTGATACGAACGTAGACGCTGTGCGAAGAATGCTTCAGTAGGACAATCGAGTCACTTACAGAATTATTAAAAGCATCTTGGACATTGGCATGACTGCAATACACAAGATTTTACATACTCCTTTGGGTGTAAGAAAAGTCTGTCTTGGGTGGATACCACACAGTTTAACAGACACACAGAAACACAACAACAGCATGTGGAACAGTATAAGAAATATGATGAAGGTAGATCTAAACCAGTTTACATAATAACTGGTGACGAAAGCTGGATATATGCATTTGAACCCGATTCTAAGCGGCAGTCAGCACAATGGGTGTTTCCAACAAATCCTAATCCAGTTAGAGTGAAGCGATTTTGAAGAGTTGGTAAGAAAATAATTGCTTGTTTCTATTCAAAATCAGGACTTGCCCCAACTGTCGTGCTTAAAAATAAACGTAGGGTTACTGCAGGATGGTACACAACTATATGCCTGCCAGACGTTATTCAAAAATCTCGGCTTATGGCGCCCAAGGGGTGAAATCGTTCTGCACCATGAAAATGCTTCTAGTCATACCGCACATCAAATAAAATAATTTTAGAGATTTTCGAGTTAAAATTGCTAACTTATCCCCCATTCAGTTCCGATCTAGCACCTTCCGATTACTTTCTAGTTCCTCCATTAAACGATAAAATGCGTGGTGTATGATTTGTAACTCCCGAAGATGCTGTGGAAAGCTTCAAAAACCTTGTTTCTCAAGTGACTCAAAAATTGTGGAATTTATGTTTTGAAAATTGGTTTTACCGAATGCGTAAATGTTGAGTTCAAGGGGGAATACTTTGAGAAAATAATAAAAACAAATTTTGGTTACTGAACATTGTTTTATTAGACTGCAGAAATTTATGGGACTGCCCTTGTATAACGGCATCAAAGAACAAGCAAATAAATTTATGCGAAAAGGTTATGCATGTACGTAAATTCCTGTCTTCATAGGTATACATAGGTATTGACGATGGTTGGTTGGGGGGCCTGGCCCTCCCCAGCCAAAAATCCTAGTTACGCCAATGATGGTCATGTCAGGTCAGGAACCGAATTTCAGTCTCTAACACTAATTATTATCTTAAATTATCCTAATCCGAACTTTTTAGGTTAGATTCTAGGCAAATTTTATCAAGGCGAATGCGACTGGTAGTTTGCTACCAACAATGACGTCATATACGTACGTAGAGTGCTTTATTAACCAGGCAAGCTTATCCCACTAGATTTTGTGTCACAGGGATTTTAGTGCCAAGCCGTTGGCTGCGCTGACCGGTAACCGTGCATTCTGTCGTCTGTCAACCAAGCAAGACTAGAAACCGTTGGAGTACGTACTGCTCAATCCAGACGAACAATGCATGCTGATTTAAATCTTGGTGCATTCCATTACGATGCTAATTATAATTACAGTCTTCATCCAAGTGTGGTTATTTAAATCTATATACAGTGTGTAGGTGTTGTTCTGTGCTGTCAACTGTATCTGTCAGTTCTATCGAGTTCTGTCACTCGTCACTGTTGTTTGAACTAAGGTACTATAGTTAACAGTGTTTCCGTTTCGATTTTTTCTGCTTTCTTTTTATTTGTTTAAAAACCAATCTTTTTTAAGACGGATAAAATTAAATGACATGATCGTTGTTTTTCCGACTTACCGTATGCTATTTGGAAAGTAACTAGAATTTGAATTTGCCGCAACTTTCAGTAACTCAAAATGGCGGACAAGCTTGCTCGTATAAATATAGTACCTTATACGTACGTGTGGTGAATACGCGTTCTATTTGCAAAACGGTCTTTTTTGTTTTATTAAATGAGACATTTGTCTCACTGGACTGCTAGTCTTTTCTAATACCTTGCAATGAACAATACTTACATTTTGTTCGTAAGGTTTTGCCCCTTGGGCCTTGTGGGCAATGTTTCAGAAAGTGCGTCGACACTTTAGACTTTGGTGCCTTACACATATTTTCAGGTAACAGACTTTCAATGATTTCAAGCTTAAAATCATAAAATGTCATTCTGCGGACTTAAATTTTTTATAAAGAAAATATGAATTTAGTAGGAGTAGCTGTAATATACGAGCCCCGTCTCAGTGAAGTTGGCCCAATCACTCAAAAATTAGAAATTGCCAGTTTATACTTAAGTTAAAGATAAATTGTTAAAGCATACATTATTATTTGACTTTCTGATCTTACTGTTGACAAGATCTTTTCAAATTATTTCCATGTTTTTTATTTTGAATTGGAAATTATGGGATATCCATGCCGTATTTACATATTCAGAGTTATTGGCCGAGAATCAAGTAAACCTTTATTAGACTAAAGTGTGCTGCTTGGAAACAATTGAACATGTTTGACAATTCTAGGCTTTTAAGTCAGCTGTCATTAGTTAGTTTGCATATTCTAGAGTGCATAAATTGTAAATAATATTTTAAAATGGGTCGCGGTAAAGCTGTTAGTGACGATGTACGAAAAATTATAATTCATTTATCTGAAATCGGTAAATCCGCATCACAAATAGGTCGAGATGTCAATTTGTCTCGATACACAGTACGAAACATTATTCGCTTGCACAGAACTACTGGTTCTGTTGCTCAAAAACGCAGGACTGGTAAAAAGATTAGCTATTCCGATATAAACTTGAGAGCCCTCAGAAGAATTTTGATGTAAAACCGTCGTTCTAATTTTGGAGAATTGAGTGTTTTATGGAATGCTGCTACTGGAAAACATCTTTCAAGGGCTACCTGCAATAGAGCTGCCAGAAAAATGGGTTATAAGGTTTACAAGGTGCGTCAGTTTATAGTGTTTGTTATGTCATTACAAAATTTACCAAAATAATTAACTTGTAGGCGAAGGAGAAGCCTCTACTTACAGAAAAACAAAAGAAAAATAGGTTACTATGGGCAAAAAATCATAGAAACTGGTCTCAAGACCAATGGAATTCAATTTTGTGGAGTGACGAATCAAGATTTGAAGTCTGTGTGGGTGATAGCCGAAGCCGAGTAATAAGAAACAAGCATGAGGCATATCACAAAGATTGCCTCAAGAGAAAAGTCAAATTTTCTGCTTCAGTAATGATTTGGGGATGTATGTCGGCTAGGGGGTAGGGATGCTACATTTCATGGAAGGCATTGTAAATGCCGATAAATATATCAACATCTTGCAAAATTATTTAAAGCCATCTCTTGAAGAAGTACAATCAGCTGGAGTTGATGCTATCTTTCAACAGGATGGTGCTGCATGCCATACGGCTAAAAAAGTCAAAGATTGGATGTCTCAAAATAATATTTCTCTTTTAAACTGGACATCTAGTAGCCCAGACCTGTCTCCAATAGAAAAGTTGTGGCATGTAATGAAAAAAAAGCTGCGGACGCACCCTGCAAGAACGGTGCCAGAGTTGCGTTCGCGCCCTCCCAAATATTTGGGATTCGTTCACACCAAATCAATGTTAAGACTTAGTAAATACCATGGCTAAACGCATTGAGGGACTAATAAGTAGAAAAGGCGATGTAACGCAAAGGTAATTTAAATAATAAGATTAAACTTCAATAATTGAAATTTGTTCTAAAATTAAAATCCGCGCCATTTTCTCTGTTTGGTTGGTAAAATTATTATTTTTTTGTTAACAAATTAGTTATTAGCTATTGGTATAATAAATAACTATAATATTTTACTTGAGTTTTGCTTGATTTGATCAATTCTATTGTAGTCCAGTAAAATGGTGTTCAAAAAGAGCTTAAAGTGGAAAGTTCTGGTGTAATTGTTTTGAGTGACTTACTTTATGTTTTTTAGGGTGCTGAACACGAATCTGAAGTTGTCCAACAAAATTTTTTTCGGCAAATATGAGAAATCATAAAAAAACCACTAAAAATCACAGTTTTTTTTAGTTTTTGGCTTATTACTTGCAAAGTAAACTTTTTACGCAAAAGATGATTCTATATTAAAATAAAGACAAGAAAATTTCCTACAATTCAAGTTCGTATCATTTTTTTGTACGACATATGGTTTCCGCGCTAAGAGGCGTTGAAAAATTGCTGAAAATTAGTTAATTTTGGAAAATTGCAAAAAACATATTTTTTACAGCCTCTCCGTTCATAGCACTAAAACTAAGCATTTCTCTGTAAACATTATCCTATACTTTGAAATAGCAGATAAAATTCCGTACAATTTATGTGTAAATAATTTTTTCGGACCTTCAATAGTTATGAGAAAAGCAATGAGGAATGCATGAAGTAGTCAGTCGCCTCCTTATTGAAGGCATATACTTAAATGCACAATTATATGTCTGCGCAGATATGTAAAACGTTAACTTTAGGTTATATAGGTGCAACAAAACGATAAACAGCGATTCATGGTTGATTAATATGAAATCTGTGCAATGTTAAACAATACATATAATAAGATGGGTACATAGGTAGGTATTTTATAAAACGCTTATTATTATATGATTATTGACATTGAAGTGAACCTCCTCAGTCAAACCAAGCCCTCTAGGTCAAAGGTTCCATGATTTCTGCAGGGATGCCTTCCAGTTCGTCTACATCTAAAAAAAATAATTAAATATAATTAATGACTTAGTTTTAATTGTTTGAACATTGAATAGTTGTATTAGAATACATATTTTGAACACATAAATAAAAGTGAATGAGTAAAAAAATAAAGGTGAAATGGAATTATTTATGCATAGTTACCTTCAAGTACTTCAGGAAGTTGCGGGTCATCCCCGTATTCTTCGATTTCAGTAAGAAGCATGTTATTGCAACTGGTTTCGTAGTTCACACACATATTGGAGCACTTGAGGCCTGTTTTTTTCATCAACAGTTTTTCTCACAGGTCTCCTTGCATTTGCAAGAAATAAGTTTCAAAACGGCTTGAGGTGCTGGTGGTTCTAGCGTGGTTACTGGCTCCAGACTATCTGTGGTTTTCTTCCAACCCCATTGTTCAGGATCTTCTTCATTCCCAAGCCAGCCTCGGCAGGTCGAAAGTGTTCACAGATGCTTGCTGATTCATAGATTTTAATTGTTCTACGGAAGTGAGTAAAGCTGTATAAACCGTTCAATAGTTATTTGCCAGATAGGAGGCCATGTTAGGGTGATGAATTTCACCCTGTAAATATGCTGTCAGTCATTAAGAAAAGTTAGGTTATGCCCATTTTATACAAAATGATAATTTTATGTTAGTGTACAAAACGTGGTTGCCAGATTTGGTTTTGGATTTTGTGCCACTTTTATTATTGGTTAAGATAAATTTCATGAAAGACAACTTGCTGATTCTGAATACGTGTCATACTTTGTCTTTCCTAACAGGTTGAATTAAACTTCAAAGATGTTTTTTTGTAATTTTGCCCTCAATTTTGACATTGTGTTTAATCAACCAATCCTGCATCTGATCCTTCTTCCAATTAAGTGAGGATAACTTTTCCAACTGCACCGAATGGTCCGGTGCATTGCCCAAGATTACCACACATTTACCAGGAATTTTATTCAGACCAGGAAGTAACTGATTAGCCACCCAATTTTGAAAAATGTCCCCGTTCATGGTTTTGTGATAATCCCTATCGTTATTAGTTGAAGATAAGAATAGATCACACCCTTCCCAAAACCCAAATTTAGTTCCCGCATGCAAAACAGTGAAACGCTTTCCCTCCGATTTAATTTTAGACGGATTGCTTTTAATTTCAAAATCGGGTACCCATTGTCGGACGCTAGACCCATTTTGATAAATCCAGGTTTCGTCTAGGTACACGAATGTTATATGTTCACTAGAATTTTAGTATTGCAAGAATTTTCTCAAATAAGTAAGTTTGGATGCAACATGTTTCTATTCACATAGAATTTTACGTCCGTTTACATGTTTGTATTTATAACCTACTGATTTTAGAATATTATATAAAGTCGTTTTCCCCTTATCGAATTCGAAATTTTCACGCACGTCCTTTAATAGTCTAGCCAAAGTAAAGTGCTCATTTTTCAAGTGATAATTCCAAATCTGTCGTTGCAAATCTTCCCGAAAAACAAAATTTTTATAGTATGTATCATTTTTAGGTCGTGGGCCAAAAGGTTTAATTTCAAAATTGTCCCACCCAATAATATTTCTAATAGTTATGGTTCTTTCGGACACCTAAAATAGTACAAAGCCCAAAATTAAAGCAACAGTTAAGTTTTATGCATAAATACTTGCATCCCAAATATCAGTAAGCCGGGCAAGGATTTCAGTTTCAGTAAGATCTGGCCTGTCGGTTTTATAATGCCTGTATGCCTTTGTAATTTTCAGTTTTGTGTCACCTTTAATTACTTTTGGCATATTGCTCTAGTATTACAATTTGACAGATAGGTATCCATAACGCTGATGTCCATACATATTATGCCTAGTGGCAAACAAAGTATGAAAGCACTGGCAACATTGCACGTTTAACCTCAAAATATCAAATTAGACACTTTCGTGGGCCTCCTGTACATAACAGCTGATTCTGACAAAGTGTCAGAAAGAGATTCTAGGGAGTTTTAATTTTCTTAAACATAAAAACAAAATTCCATGTCTACCTACTTGGCAAATAACTATTGAACGGTTTATATGAATAATATGTTGGTGATACTGTACGTCAATGTCAAATTCGAGGTTATCAGGTTAGGTTTTCCATCAGTTTTGACACAAAATGACTCAAATCCTAACCTGCTAACCTCGGATTTGACATTGACGTACAGTGTCACCAATATATTATTCATACGTGGAATTTCCACAGCCCGCTGAGGAACAGTTTTTTTTTTTGGATTTCTCGATACTAAAGACCCTGACAGTATATTCGGTTTTGAGCCAGGTAGACATATAATCCACTTGCAAAATATCGTCTTCCTCCAACAAGTACTTTCTGGCTATACCGCCAACAGACGAACAGACAGACGGACGGACGGGCAGATAGACAGACAGACGTACAGACAGACAGACGTACAGACAGACGGGCGGGCGGAATTAAGAAAACATATTTTTCGCCATCTTTCTTTGATTAAGAAAATAATGTCTTATTGTTCTAACTTCTTGTATATACAAAGGATTTTAGATCAATGAAACTTTTTAATATCTGCTTTCCTTGTATAAAATGCGAAGGAAGTATTGCAATCGTGAAAAAATCATCTTTCGACATTTCCTCAGATCGTTGCAGGGTGCATAGCTGAAGATAACACGTTTTCTTAATTCTGTCCGCCTGTCTGTCCGTCTGTTGGCTGTATAGCTCAAAAGCTAATTGTTGGAGGAAGACGATATTTTGCATGCCAAATATATATCTGGCTAGCACGAAACCAAGTATACAGCATACAGGGTAAGCACCTTAAAATAATGAAATGCTCTAACGCAGAAATCGACAAAACTAGCAATTTGCGCATAGCTTAGATTTTACCTTAATGAAAATGGCACCCAAAATATACATGGTAAACATAGTAAAAAGGAGAAAAGGAAAACGATGGTTGCGGACTGCAGCCAGCGCAACGCAAAGGTGCAGTGATTGCCTCGCATTGCACTCAACACAAGCAACAGCAATGCGCAACGATGGCCGGGTACCGCAGATAGCAATATACAGTAATTGATACGCGCAGTACTTACAAGGGAAGTTCTGTGTAAAGCCTTTTACAATTTTTTATACTAGAAGAAATTGTGCTCGGATAGAGTTGTAAAATAATGTACCTTTTCAAAACGTAGTTCTAATGCATCGTATGTCCATCTTAGGTCCTCGAATTCCTTTTTAGTGTCAAACAATTTTGCTTTTACATTCTGAAATTAAAAACTATTACTGCACAACCCCGTATAGTACACGATCCCCGAAAATAAAATAATAACAAGAAGAATGTTACCTGTTATCTAATAGCAAGTATCATACATCCTATCAAAAACAATTATATGTATATAGGTATAAAACCCGGATATATGAGTAGAGAAAGTAATAAAAATGGCGGATTGGCTATGTACTTCCTAAAACTAACAACAAAAACCTAGATATATGTAGTTTGAAACTGGTCCTTTCCTAGTTATAGCCATCTTACGTTAAAGCAGGTCATACACCAATAGTTAGTGCGAGGCGAAGCGACAACATTTCTGTGGAACCCCTACCGCTAATTCATCTTTCAGCAAATAATAATTTTAGCAAAAGTGGAATGGACGAGTTTTAGACCACATATGTATTATGTTTCTTTTTGTTTAATTTAGCAGGAACTATACAACTATACATAGCTAGCCCATCACTTTTGTTACACCTTGTATATCTATGACACGATTAAAGGGTAAAAATGCAAGCCGATATTATACAGGGTGTTTCTAAAATAAGGAGACATACCTTACACAGGTATTCTATGATCAAAAATAAATAAAAAAGTTCAAATAAAAGCGAGTCCGCAAATGGTTCCTGTCTAAAGTATTAAGCTTTGGAATTTTAATGGGGGTCACCTTTAAAGTAATACAAAATCTGGAAAATTATTATTGAATATCTTACGTTGCTTGGAAGCGTGGATAATGTTATTAAATGTACTTAGTGGAGTTGTTTTTCAAGTGAGTATACTATTGAAATTTGACGGAAATAAGTCATACTTATTTTCAGTAATGCAATGGTAGATTTTTCTTTTTATGAAGAAGCTTTTATGTACGATCGTGCCAATACGAATGGCCGCGAAACTGCAAAGCTGTATCAAGAGTATTTTCCGAATCGAGAGCAACCAAACCATAAAAGGTTTACTGCATAAAATGTCTATAATTTTTGTTTAATTACCTGCTTTATAGCTTAATATCTTAGAAATGATTCATTTGCGGACACAGGTTTATTATAACTTTTTGATTTATTGTTGAGCGTAGAATACTTGTAAAAAGTATGTCCCCTTATTTTAAAAACATTCTGTATATTGTTATTGACGTGTGTGAACAGCAATTGGTAATAATTCTCTTTTGAATATTTTGATTAACTTACAGATAACGAAAGCTTGTCTTGCTTATAATTTTGTAACTGTTTCTTATATTCCTCAACTTGAGCTTGTGCCTGTCGCAAAGGCTCCGTTAATTTGCGATTTTGTGCTGCCAAATCAGCAACATCTTTCGCCATTGCATCGTTATGATTTCTAAGTATTTCCATTTCATCCTAAAAACGTATCTAGTAATAAAACGCTTTAAAGTTACAGAAAATTGTTAATAAAAATTTTAAGCAGTATTTTGTCATATTAAAAACGACAATTTTAAAATAACTGCTTATTCAAAAAGCCACTTAATGTAGTATAATAACCTTCAAACTGCTTATTAGTGCTAAATTGTTAAGAGTTATATCGTTGTAGTAGTTCTTCATATCGTTAAAAGCTATTTCGTGGTTTTTAGTTAAGGCCGATATTTGACAGTTCTTTCGTTCTTCAACTTCCGACATTTCCATTCTATGAAAAGTAAACAAATATACTGATATGAATTGAAAAATTAAAATTGCATACTTATGTTTAATTTCTAATTCTTGCATAAGTTGAACAAACTTCTTCTGATATTTTAACTCTGTTTCTTTAGCTTTACTTTCAAATCCATGTCTCGCTTTACTGATTTCTTCACTGTGATTCTGCCAAAAGGAAACGATTGGCTATAATATAAAGTATTATTAAATTACAGAAGTAGTTACTAGTTTAATGGCTCTAATTTGGTCTTGATAGGACGTTTCTTGTTCTCTTAACTGTTTTTTCAGTTCATTTTTGTCGCGAAGTAATTCGTTTTCTTGTGCAACGTGATCATCTTGGGCAAGCTTCAAAGACACCATTGACTCTGCTTTACACTCCGTAAGATTGTTCTGATGCTCATATTGGAGATGTTTTACTTTTTGCTTGTAGAACTTCACTTCTTCTTCATTTTTTTCGTCCGCTTCTTCTATTTGGCGATCCTTATTTCTAACGAATTGGAAAAATAAGACTTTTAAAATTATTTTAATAAAATGAGTACCTAAGCTTGGCTCGAACTTCTTCCAGTTCATTTTTAGTGATTTCCCAAAAGTTGCGCAATTTGTCTCGCTCTAACTGAAAGAAATTACGTTCTTCCCTTTCTCTTTCGTTTTCCTCTCTAATTCGAACTGTAAAAACTTCCAATTGCTCTCTGCTCATCTGGCTTGTATCAACGCCATCGATGATTCCTCCTATAGGCAACTATGTTTCAAAATAATTATTTCATTAGTTGAATTCTTACCTAATCCGCTGCCTTTCCCCTTCCCTCCCTTCTTTTTGGGCGGCTAAAATATTAACTAACATATTTACAAAATGATATCTAAAAATACATGTACTTACCATCTTGAAAGATTCACCGGCTCGAGGCCTGTACGACGCGGTAACTGAATTATTGATCTAACAGGTTGCTAAAGGTAAATACGTTTAGCAACACACTATGACATCATAAACTTTGTTTATTTGTGGCACTACGAGTGTTTGCTGATTTAACACTTGTTTAGTGATTAACTCGATTTGCAATTAACTACTTATTAAGGTGATAAAATTATTAAGCTAAACGCATTCAACCTATTTTGGTGGTTATATGAATTATACTTTTAATTAGCATTCTGTTCGGGGTTACAAAAGCTGTTTTCAATTCTTAGAATATTAGGTTATCTGTTCCTGACTAATATTAGTTGTATATTAATACATACCACAAACGATACTAAAAACGAGTATTTAAATTAAAGTTGATTAAAATACTAAACATTGTTTTATTTTCATTTAAAATTTTCAGAATATGAATCAAATAAGTTATCTAAATATTTTATTATTTTCAAAATAATAATTTTACAAATATCGCGAGATCTTTTATCGGGTACTTTTAAAAACATTTTAGTGTAAATGATTGGTTTTAAGTCTCTTAAAGCAAATCTATCACAAAATTGTCAGATTTTTACAATGAGTAACGAGGTGAAAAAATCAGAAGGAAGTACCCTATAAATACTTAGAAACCCTATTCCAAAATTTAGTATTGTTATTTTACAATCTATTCATAACATTTTAGTACACTGTAATAGTTATATTAGCATTAAAACGCGCCAGATTTTTAGTCCTTCCTTGTATATAAAAGCCTGTTTTCTTGCCTGTCTGTGTGTGTTACGTTTCATCGGTACCCATCGGGAGGATTCGTCAGCCATCGGTTTTATCGTCACCGTGTCCTTTAGAACAAAACGATAAGTAAATGTATCAAGTAAAAAAAATTACTATTAGTCGGATTCCGTCTGATAGAGCAGGTTAGAATCTCGCCCTTTGCGTGGTTTTATTTTTCGCTACGAATTAATTTAATTCGTATTACCAAGCGCTTATTCTTGTTGTTTCAGTACCTATTACTAGAAACATTTTTAATATAAATTTATACAGATCTAACGACAACTGTTTTCGAGATATTAACGAATTTCGGGGAAAAATCACTGAATTTCAGATCTCTGCTGTAAGTAGCAGAAACCAATTAATTGAAAGAAAACGTTGCAAAAAAACGTTTTTCGTGAATTACCTTTCGAGTGTAAAATGGTGGCTCTCAGTATTAATGTTACACAGCGTAATCAAAATTTATTTAAAAAGAATTTGTTTAATAAAACAGACATTTTTTTGCATTAATGAAATGGGCTTGTAATACAACTTCCTTTGATATCTTCTTTTTGGGTGTAGAGGGTGAGCCAGGTTCACGTACACTTAAGCTTCAATGGACCTATTGTTGTGCAACCTCGAAGTCATGTGAGTGTATATGTTTTGTATGTAGTCTTGTTATTCTACCTCATAGACTGGTCTTTAGAAGAGAGCTACGTTAATTGTAGGTATCTCAACGTCGAATGGTCACTCGGCGCACACACACTTTTCAAATATACGATTTTGAATATCAAAAACAATTTAAGCCACTTGAGATGTTTTATTTTAAGAAATAACAAAAAACATCGTTAAATAAATAATTTAAACAATTGAGCTCTCCAAACAGAACTTACAACCTGTCGACTACTCTCAACTATAACAGGTGGCCCACGTAACTCAGTCTCCGTGCACATCCAAAGTAAGCAACCTAAGGTACACGTACAATGGCTAACGTAGATGTATAGTATATATACCTATCCTAATCTGCAAATTTAAAAAAAACTACACATCTACGTTACAAGTTAAGATGTACCACGGGTTGCCTATTTTGCATGTTCAGGGGAACAAGTTACGTGGTCCAGCAAGTATACAGATATGAATATTTTTGAATATTGCAATTATGAAAGTCATTTAAAGTTATCACATGCTGATATTAAATTGAAAGTATTTTATTATTTTAACGGATATTGGTACTAAATGATCGCAGCTTCTTGTAAAGTAAATTGCATAGTAAAGTACGTAGCAACAAGTAATTTAACCAGTAGGCATAAGACGACATCTACTTCATTTTAAAGAATTTGATATAAAATAAAGAATTGTCAAAGTTAAATTACTTTTAATTTTAAAGAAAATTTTACATTTTTATATGGCATTGAATGTATCATATCTATTTATTTTTAGTAACTAATCCAGCAGGTCCTTTTGCAAGCCCTCCTTGTCCTTTAGGTAACACCTGCATAGGTGTGTAACCAAGCTCTTGTTTTGGAATACCATATTGTAAAAGCTTTTCCTCATACGTTTCTAACATATCATCATGTGCTTTACACACTCTCGCCAATTCATATTCAAGGTCCTTTATTGTAGCGTTCTTTTCGCCAAGTATTTGCTGAAAAAGTTATTATTATAGGATACCAAGATTGAGAAGACCATTTCTATATTGACAATAAAGTTAAAAAATCTGTTGTGATACACTCACACAACTTCCTTTTACAGTGATCTTATAATTAGGGAAAAATTTGGAGTTTTAATTTTTCAGCATTTTTCGAAAATTTTCAGAAATTGCAAATTCTACAATAACGGTACAAAATAGAGCATTAGATCAAGAGACAAGTTTTCATATACAATACTTTTGTCAAAGTGTATGGTTGTATATTGCTTTGAAATAAATTGCTCGAGTGCGACAGCACGAGACCAATTTTGAAGCAATAAACACGAATAAACACTTTGACAAAAATTCATGCAATTCGTCGGCTGCAAGCGGCATTTGAAGGACTATTCAACGAACAAAATTGACATTTCTTAGTAATTAAACAATTTTATCACGTCCTCTTTGAAAATAAAAATCTGTTGACGTAAAATAAATTGTTTGTCAATTTTGACATTTTTAATATCATATTTGATTAATTTTACAGGAAGTTAAATAAATGTCACAGGCAGAGAAAAAAATTGTCATATACAATACCGCGAGCGGTCGACGAATTGCCGAAAATGTTTGTCAAAGTGTATAAGTGTTTATTGCTTCGATATAAATTTGAAGCAATAAACACGAATAAACACTTTGACAAAAATTCATGCAATTCGTTGGCTGCAAGCGGCATTTGAAGGACTATTCAACTCACTTGTCCTCTATCAAAAACTGATCAATAAAAATACAAGATTTGACCTCTTTGAGCCAATAAAAATGAACTATATTGACAATTTTCACTAGTGAAAATAATGACAATTTTCACTAGTGGTATAGTGAATATTTTAAACAAATGTGATTTTTATTAGAAAAAGTCAGTATTTGTGTTCTGTTACTATAGAAATTGCGTAGTTTGTTGCTAGATTTACTGAAAACTAATTTGAAAAAGTAGTTTGATTCATTGAATAGTCTCTCGAATGCCATTCTTAGTCAAAGTTAAGTAGAATATTTTTGCGGTGGTATCATTACTCATGTCCATTGCGCTTAGGATTAGGACTCATGCTAGCGCACTCGTCCTAATCGAACCTAAGCGCAATGGACATTCGTAATACCACAGCAAAAATATTCGACATAACTTTGACTAGTCATGGTATTATAAGTAACTATTCAACTCACTTGTCATCTATCAATAACTGACCATTAAAAATACAAGATTTGACCTCTTTGAGCCAATAAAAATGAACTATATTGACAATTTTCGCTAGTGAAAATAATCGACAATTTTTACTAGTGGTATAGTGAATATTTTTTTACAATTTTCACTAGTGAAAATAATCGACAATTTTCACTAGTGGTATAGTGAATATTTTAAACAAATGTGATTTTTATTAGAAAAAGTCAATATTTGTGTTCTGTTACTATAGAAATTGCGTAGTTTGTTGCTAGATTTACTGAAAACTAATTTGAAAAAGTAGTTTGATTCATTGAATAGTCTCTCGAATGCCATTCTTAGTCAAAGTTAAGTAGAATATTTTTGCGGTGGTATCATTACTCATGTCCATTGCGCTTAGGATTAGGACTCGACAAAATTTTATGCGATTTTGTTCACTTTGACGCGACGTTAGCTAACACCAGACTTAACATTGCTTTCTGCAACCGGCCCAAAGTCATTCTACGCGAGTGATATTTTTGTTTAACATACGCGCACGTACGCGTAAGTGTAATAATTAGCACGAGAGTATAATGACATTTTACTCACGTATGATATAAAATCTTACAGTAGTGGCTTACCACCAATTACAAGGTATACCGGGTGACAATGAGACCAGCGCACATGCATCTAGCTCCTTTACTTATGAAGGAATTTGGATGAAATTTGATACAAGGATACTAGTAATAATTTCGGATACATACACAAATATAATCAAAATGGCAGATTTCCTGCTTTACCGGTAATGACACTAACTTTGCTTTTTTTTTAATGGATCACCCTATATATTTAATAATAATGGTGAGGCACTAACACCCCAGGAAGGAGCTTGGCCTGCAAGGCGGAAGGTTAGAGCTTCCGTAACCTCGCTCTCACACCCGGCTGTCGCGTGTCAAATTCATGACACGTGGTGATGTGGTGAGCACCACGCATTAGACAACCGCATTATTACCCCTTGTTCTTTCGAACGCAGGTTCCCAATTATTTAAAGCGACTGGGTAGGCCGCCCGCCAGGCATCGATCTGGGATTTGAACTCCAGACTTCCGCGCCGCAGTCCGATGCTCTAACCATCAGAGCCACGCTGGCTTTTATTTAATGTCCTTCGGAATTTACGACTCAACGTACACACAACAATGTTGCCAAATTTGCTTAGGTATTACATAAAAATATTTTTAATTAACTATTTTTCAGTTTTAGATAAACATAAAATAGTGCATGATGAATATCGTTAGATTAGTAACTAAATTTGATATCTAATAGCAAGATGGCACTTAGTAGGTGCATTTTAAGAAAGTGACTTTTTCTTGAAAACCTTGTTTAGCAAATTTTATTATTTCATTAAAGGTTTGTTATTAACCTAATTAATACGATAGATATTATTATCAGATGCTTCTATGGTAAAACATAGTTTGAAAAAAATATTATATTAAGTAACAAACGACTTCCAGGATTGGACCGTGTTATGATTGAGATCGAAGAACTCAAAGTTTCGCCCACTTTCGTAAGGGGCTTCATCATGAAGAAAAAAGCAAAAGAGCACGGTAACTCAACGTGTTAACCACGCCAGAGGCGAAACTCGTTGCAAGGAAAGGGACAGAAGAGCACGGTAACTCAACGTGTGAACCACGTCAGAGGCGAAACTCGACTGACTATCGGAAGAAGAAAGGCAAGAATTTATAGGCAAGGGCCGTCGCGATTCAGCAAATGCCGTCGCGGTTCAGTGGCGGAGGGAGGGGCTTAGGAATAGGCACTTTCCACATAGAAGGAAGGGGAAAGCCTTCGTCCCGATTGAGATTATTAGGGTGTTTGCAAATCTCAATGGCTTTCCGAATCTTTCGGCTAAAGAAGAATGGGGATTTGCAGATGATGGAAGTTTCATCAAAAAGGATCTTATGACCAGTATCGCGTTGGTGTTCGGCAATGGCCGATGATGAAACGAGACCTGACTTGAGACAGCGCTGGTGCTCAGAGATGCGAGTTTTTACGGAACGACCTGTTTCACTAATGTATACAGCATTACAAGAGCAAGAGACTCTATAAACACCTTTGGATGACATAGTGTTTAATTCATCTTAGATGAAGGAAGAACCTGTGAGATCTTGCTCGGGGGTTTAAATACTGTTTTAATGTTTTGTTTTCGAAGAAACTTTCCTATGCGGTCGGTGACTTGGTGGATATAGGGAAGAAAGACTATCGCTTCAGGAGGATCGGGTTTTGGAGGTTTGGGTGGCCGTGGATGAAGATGGCGATTGATGGCAGACTGTATATCCCTAGCACGGTAACCGTTATTCCTAAGAGCTTTCCGAATGTGATTTAATTCAGCGTGGATATTATCGGGTTGGGATATGGAAACAGCCCGGTGTACAAGCGAATTGATAACGGAAAGTTTTTGTGTAGGATGATGGTGGGAATCGGCATGTAGATAGCGATCAGTGTGAGTGGGTTTGCGATATACAGAATGACTAAGTTTGCCACTGGGTTGGCGAGAGACCTGAACATCTAAGAAAGGAAGGGAACCGTTACTTTCTATCTCCATGGTAAAGTTAATGTCTGGATGTTGACTATTGAGATGATTTAAGAAGACGGGTAACGTGTCTTTACCATGTGGCCAAATAATAAAGGTATAGTCAACGTATCGGAACCAAACCTTAGGTTTCAATTCTGAAGATTCCAGAGCTACGGTTTCGAAAGCTTCCATGAAGATATTGGCAACGACAGGTGAAAGAGGAAAACCCATGGCCGCACCAGAGATTTGTTTAAAGAACTGACCTTGAAATAGAAAATAAGTGGAAGAGAGGCATTTTTCTATCAGGGCAGGTAGACTTAAAGACGTCTCCCCATATTCTGATAATAACTGTTGGATTATGACTATGGAATCGGGAATAGAAACTTTGGTAAAAAGGGAAGTGACATCGAAACTCACAAGTAAATCCTCAGGTTCAACGCTTATATTGGATATAAGTTCAAAGAAATGGGCTGAATTGCGAACATACGAGGGAGACTTACCAGTGAACTTTCTGAGGATTGTGGTTAGGTATTTAGCTAATGAGTAAGTAGGGGAATCTATGGTACTGACAATGGGCCTGAGGGGAATGTCTTGTTTATGGATTTTGGGAAGACCATAGAGCCGAGGAGGCTTTGAAGCGCGAGGAATCAACCTCCGTTGAATATCAGTGGACATATCTGAAGATTTTATGAGAGAAGTGACTTCCCGTTCAATTCTGGAAGTTGGGTCGCGAGAAAGTACGGCATAAGAAGAATCTTGGAGTAAAGACTTAACCTTAATGATGTGCTCTGTTCGATCCATAACTACCGTAGCATTACCTTTATCAGCGGACAAAATTGATATGTCGGAATTGGAACGTAAGGTTTTGAGAGCATTCCTTTCGTCTTTTGTAATGTTACTTTTAGGTGGTTTAGATGAACGTAAACACCTGACAGTTTCGAAGCGAATAAGATCGGCAACGTCTTTAGGAAGCGTTCTCTCAGAAGATTCTATCGAACTAATAATCTCTTCCGTAGGAATGCTTTTGGGGGCTAGTGAAAAATTCAAACCTTTGGAAAGTATAGAATTTTCGCTAGGAGAGAGGGCATAAGAAGAAAGATTTATGACCGTCTTAGAACCACTTTGATCTGTAGAGACCTTAACTGATGACATCAAGGAATGAAACTTACGAAGATGAGTCGCAGTTGTCATTTCTAATGTTTTTTGGGCCTGTGTGTAGGTGATTGAATCGAAGAGAGACCAGTCAAGAAAGCTAAGAGTATTGGATAATTCTAAATGAAGATCTAACAATTGTTTTGAAATGGTATTGAGATCGTACCTCGTTTGATGAATGCGTTCACGAAGTAAAGCAAAGCTATTGCGACGAAGGATTTTTTGAGAAGACTGGGTTGAAATGTAATATTTGACTTTAAGAAAAGAAGGTATGACTTTGTTGTCACGACAACGAGAAAGAAACGCTAAGGTGCAAAGAAGTTTAGATGACTTATATCGAAGTTTGGAAAAGGTAGAGGCTTTAAAAGAAATATCCTCCCCGTAGAGGTTATTTAGATGATTTTTGAGGCTTTCACGGCCATTGTCATTAAGTAACAAACGACTTCCGGAATTGGACCGTGTTATGATTGAGATCGAAGAACTCAACTCGCCCACTTTCGTAAGGGGCTTCATCTGTCCCTTCCCTTGCAAAGAGTTTCGCATCTGGCGTGGTTAACACGTTGAGTTACCGTGCTATTTTGCTTTTTTCCTCCTGATCAAGCCCCTTACGAAAGTGGGTCAAACGTTGAGAATTTTTTTTAATATAACGTTAACATTCGGTTTAAGCATAGTGCAATGCAGAAACATTGCAGTTTTACCCCTTTAGGGGTGCGTCTTCTATCATAAATTAAAATAAATAAAAATAATAAACACGTTACCTATATAATATTTTCTTTTTAACTTAAAAACAAAAATGGAAACTTCATAATAAGAAAAAAGTTGTAATTAATTCAGCACAATGTCAAAATTCAACTATATAATATCGTTATAATTGTAAACCCAATTTTAAACTAAACATTTTTAATAACAACTGATGAAGCAACCATAAGTTGCCAAACGTCTTGTAATTTTTAAAAATTTTAAAATATTAAACATGTTACTACTTATTGATTTTTTATTGTTCCAATAGTAAAAATTATGCATTAATAATATAACACATATTTTCTAAATTTCATAATTTATTTCCATAAACTATAATGTTAAATTTCTAAATGTCAATTTTCACAACATAAATTGATATAAAACAGCTGTCGTGAGAGGTTGCTCTGCAGATCGTTCTCTGACATTAGTATATTGTACAAGTTGAGAAAAGTGTAATTTTTAATGCAAGATGCGAGGGGAAATTATCTTATGGATAAAATGCCTCTTTATTTACTTGTACCATACATAACTATTCTCAAGTGTTGCACATGCTATTTTTCTACCTTCTATAGAAAAAATTCTAAAAGTGTGAATATAATCATATCAAAAATTATGTGAAATATAATGCATTTAAAAATTAAACTATACGTTGCTATGCAAAAATGTATTGCCATGCAGAAAAATGCCAGTTTTCTATACAATTTTCCGCTGCTATTAAGAAAAGTGTTACTGTATAAAAAAGTGCCACTTTTCTAAACCATTTTTATTTAAGAATACAGTGCATTTCTCTACAGTGCGTGAAAAACATTTAATAGCGGGGCTTAAAACGCTCGCTCACTCGCTTTTTAACTCTACCCCACTCGTGACTAAAGAGTAGCTTTACGCACTTGTATCGTACAATAGTTTATCTACGATAGAATCTAGAAAACACGGTAAATATAAAGAAGATTTAAATGTAAATTAGTATTACCAGCAACCGGTCGCAATTTTGCGTGTTTTAAAAATTTTAAAACGCGTTGCTACTGACAACGTGCCTAATGAAATCTTTTAAACACTTTACTACTGACGACGTAAATTAATTTAAACATGTTATTAAACAGTCGTTTTACAAACTTAAAACTGCCAACTAAAAGGCAATTTTACACACTGTCGTAGATAAACCACTTTTGTTTGGCAAATCTACATACTTAAATATAAAAAGTTATATTACTACCTATGTAATAGAGAAAGTGTATAAGCTTTAAATAAAAAAAAATTGTATTTAAACCTCATAAGGCATACAAAATATAAATGATGTAATCGAAATAATAATTTTAAAATATTGATACATACATCTAACTTCTTATTGATTTTTTGTGCAGGAGCTTTGGTTTCTACACTTAATTGACCAATAACAGCTTCCCGACATTCAGCGGCGTCATTTAACGTGTGTATTCTTCTCTGGAGCATTTCGTTTTTCAGGCTAGTTTTTTGCTGCACCTCAAGTATTGCCTTTACAAACCTTCTATGAAGTTCATCTCGTTCTGCTTGCAACTGAAACAATATTGGCAATACAATCACTATAGTTTCGAAATTGGGTTTAGAGAAGTACTTTTTCAAAGCGTAATTCTAGGGCTTCGTTGGTCCATATCAGTTCGTCCAGGTCTTTTTTAGTATCGATTAATTTGGATTTTGTGTTCTAAAATACAAGTTTCAAAAATTACTTGAACGCTATACTTAAAACTTCTTGCATTATTTTCTACACAGAGTACCGAAAAAATAATGCAAATACAAACTGCTAAAGATATTTTATCCTTCTCGTAATTTTGAAGTTGTCGCTTGTATTCAGCAACGTCGGCTTCTGCCTTTTTTAAGGGTTCTGTTAACCTACGATTATCGGCGGTTAAATCTGCGACTTGTTTCGTCATTCTTTCGTTTTGCTTCCTCAGAATTTCCATTTGATTCTACAATTGATAGTGTACTACTACAATGATATCTAGTTCAAGCAAACACACTTTCAAGCTACTAATTAAAGCTAAATTATTGAGAGTGATGTCGTTGTAATAATTTTTCATTTCATTAAAATTCGTTTCGTGTGTTTTTGTCAATTCAGATATTTGAGTGTTTTTCCTTTCTTCAACTTCAGACATTTCCATTCTAAAAGCAGCAACTGTATTTATAGCTTCAGTAATCTTGAAGTAAATACTTATGCTTCGTATCTAGTTCCTGTTTTAGCAGAGTAAATTTCTTTTCATACTTGATTTCAGTTTCTTTAGCTTTACTTTCAAAGGTTTGTCGGATCATGCTAATTTCCTCACTGTGTTCCTGTAAGTAAAAAACATATATTTTTGATAAACAATTATTGATATATACCATTTTTAGGGATTTGATTTGGTCTTGGTAGATTACATCCTGCTCTCTAGCCTGCTTTTTCAAATCACGTTTATCGTGCAAGATATTCCGCTCCTGTTCAGTATGATCTTCCATGGCATTTCTCAGCGAGACCAAAGCTTCCGATTTACATTCTGTAAGATCGTTTTGATGCTCGTACTGAAGATGTTTCACCTTCTGCTTATAAAACTTTAATTCTTCTTCATTCTTCTCTGCTGCTTCCTCAATTTGCCGGTCCTTATTGCTGTTGACTCGGATTAAAAAGATTGTTTTAAATGCATTACTACCTACCGCAGCTTTGCTCGTGCTTCGTCTAATTCGTTTCTTGTTATTTCCCAAAACGTACGCAGCTTATCTCTTTCCAACTGAAAGAAATTTCTTTCTTCCCGTTCCCTGTCATTTTGCTCTTTAATCGAAATCGCAAAGACTTCAATTTGCTCTCTGGTCATTGGGGTTGTGTCGACCCCATCGATGACTGAACAGTTAACATTTTATAGTACTTTAATGGATTGCTTTATTTTTTTTTAAACTTACCCACTCCAGCTTTCTTCTTTGCTTTTGGTGGCTAAAATACAGTTATAATAATTTATTTTAAGAAAAAGGTGATTAAATATGACTTACCATTTTTAAGACCAATAAATATCAAAATGTTGACAAAACGTCAAATAAAATTCTAAAGGTTCCTTTCCGAACATAATGTAGTTTCCGTGGTTATACAACACAAAATACCGTCGTCTGCTTTGATTGTTTATAACAATTAACGCAGACGACACAAAATACTAGTTATTCAATTTCGAGGAGTGATTTCGTTTATTTTATTAATTGTCACCAGCTCAACAATATATGCACTGGTTTTGATAATTTTAAAACCTGACTTTACTTAATGTCTAAACTAGAACTAAGCTCCTGTTAATTTAAATAATTTTCATTTATATTTTACCTGTTTGTCTCACTGTCCATTAATAATAATCATTATTATAAAATAAAATGAAATGATAAATTCTAGGTGTCACTATGTTTTTAAACACTTGTACTCGTAGTTTGTGTATTCGAGGTTTATATGCTACCCCCCAAATGGCACAACCGTATGTTATAATAGGTGTGTAAAGTAACACACTGCACTTCTTTTTTAACTATTGATGATCGGATATAACATTTCTAATGCGACATAGGCTTCGTAAAACTTATTATTAGCATGGTGTCCCACGTGCGCTTTTCATCTATACTAAATTTCAAATAAAAATTCAGTCGGCAACGTTCTAAACTCAAAATTAGTTTTACACTAGCAAAATATTTGTTTTTTCTATAGCACATGTTAAAGTGTGCTTTTATCAACTCAAAACAAAAGGTCAAGTTTTACTTTAACAGCAAGGGTAGATAAAGTAGCACTTTAACATCAAGGAATAGATAAAGTAATTTAATTTTCTAACTTTTGTTTAAATTAAATATGACAGCTTCGTACTATCGTAGCAACCCGATCTAGCTACTGACGTTTTGAAATGTGATTGACTGTCATTATTTTCTTTTGAAATTGTTAAAGTTCTTGCTATAGAAAAAAATATTGTATTATACACGACGATAAAGTTATTTCTATCCACTCTTGAATCATTAACGTCTCGACTTCGTCTCGACGTTAAACGATTCACTCGTGGATAAAATTTAACTTTATCGTCTTGTATAATAAATTACTATTATTTGACTGCTCGTGTTTTATAATAATTTTGTCTTATTTAATTTAAATAAACGTTGCAGAACAGAGTTTTTGTCCACTGTTTATCGGTGTTACTTTTATATTTTTAGGATTCATACCTACCTAATGTTAAATTGACAATTATTTTGAAAAATAATATTTAATGTTTAGATGGTTGTAATAATGCCTTTTTTTCGGCTATTCACGGCCATAAAAATGATTACTACTTAGTTCTAAGTACTTCATGCTTATTTGAAATTTAATGTAGATGTTGGCTCAAGTACTTTACACTTTGATCTCTACTGTTCCAAGGGATGGACTTGTTCGTTACCTCGAGCTTCGTGGATTCTTGTATTTTCTTAATGTAAATATTTCGGCTTCAGTTTTAGTAGGGTTGATTTGCAAACACCGTTTTTCGCACCATTGTTGCACTGCGCCTGTGCAATTTTGAAGATTACTGATAGCTTATTCTAAGTTATGATTGCGGTATCATCAGCAAACGTGAGTAGATCTGCGATTATTGTTTTTTTTTAATATCAATAGTATATTCATTGTACAACGCTGCACCAAGAATGGATCCTTGTAGCACGCCAGCTCTTATATCCTTTTGAGTTAACAGTCTATCATTAATTCTGACAGAAAAGCGACGGTTTGTTAGGAATGATGTTCGTGGTCGTTGAAGTGTTTAGTAATTCGATTATGTAAAACTTCCTCTAGTAGTTTTGACATGGTAGTTAGCAAGCTAATTTATTTGGTTTTTTAAACATTATAACATGAGCAGGTCTCGATTGTTACTTCCCTCGTCTAAAAGACGAAGGAAGTATTGTAATCGCGAAAAAATCACCTTCCGAGATTTCTTAGATCTTCACGTTTCAGAGTGCCTAGATGACGAAAAACAGGTTTTCTCAATTCCGTCTGTCTGTCTGTCTGTTGACAGTATAGCTCAAAAAGTATTTGTCGGAGGAAGACGATATTTTGCATACATATTATATGTATACCTGGAATGAAACGGGTACAATTTCATACAAATATATACAAAGTGAGCACCTTAAACAAAAATTTTTGTTTATATTTGCGTTAAGTGGAAAATAGATTAAAGTAGTAATGTGCACATAGATCAGGCCTTAAACTCGACGAAAATAGAACCCAACAAATACAAGATAAGGTCGCAAAAAATTCAAAAAGTTTCCACAACACCCTTCGCTTAAATACACCCGCGTTTCGCACACATAAGTAAGCCTACATAACGCAGTTAAATCGAGGATTGTATCCGCAGAGGATGTTGATCGAATCCCTCCCCGGTAACTTTTTAAATTTGACAATTGCTTTAATTTGCATAAGCAAGTGTTAAGATATTGTTACCTCTATTTTCCTTTGATTTTAGGCCGCAAGCCGCATAAATGGGTAAATTCAAAACCTTGAAATAGACGGAAACGCATATTTGGATGAGGCAACGACGTATATCGTAAAAACTATTGCACATAAACATATACATCCTGCGTATGATATGTTTAAAAATGAATAAAGAAATGTTTAGTGAAAGAATTATCTGCATTGGTTTATTGATGTAAAAAATATAATTAATTTTCTTAAGACATGCCCGGCTGAAACCCGACGATACCAACAGTTCTCCGTAGAGTAGTAAAGAATTGGTCAGTTGCGTTTATTCGCACTCGCAAGCGCCGCGGTTCGAATCCCTCCGGTAATGGAGTTTTTTATTTGAAAATTTATTTAATTTATTAGAAACGTGAAGATATTTTTACTCCTAGCTTAATTTCATTTTTAAAATTAGTGTCACAATGTCGACGAGGGAAGCCTGAGTAAAGCCTTTTACAGATTTTTTTGAAAAATATTCTGTTCTCATACAGGCGTTGAATATTATAGTGAAGAAAGTTATACTTTTCTTGGTTTTGTTTTTAAGAACTGTATTAGCTATTTGATGGTGTCATGGAGCTTTCCTATTTGATACTTTATTTATAATAGTCTAAACTTCCGAGGGTGTTCTGGGTTGTATCGTTCTTACTTCAAGTGTGCTAATGTTTCCAGCCATTTTGTTGGTTTCGACAAAGAAATCTTATAATTTATATTATCCTATGTAATGAATACTGCTTCTAATAGTTTGCAAATACCTCTCACTTTTTGGTCTGTTATGTAGGTCTTATTATTAGCTAATGTTGCTGGTATGCTGTGTCGTTTTTTAAGAATGTTATTGGTAGCTGTATAGCTCTTTGTAAAATGTTTCTGCTATTTTAGGAATATCGTCTTTTTCTGTTTTTATAATACCTTTGTCATCTTTAATTTGCATATAGTTTTTGTTCCGATGGTTAGTTTTTATCTTACTATTTTCAGACTTTTGCTGTTTTCAAGTGCTTCTGTTATTTTCTTAGTATTATAATTTCTCATGTCTTTTCTAATTGCTTTTGATACGTCTTTGTTTTATATCTTGAGTACTTGTTGTATCCCTATTTTTCATGTTTCTTCTTTTCTCCATAAGAGCTTTAGTTTCTTTATTAAGTTTATCCACATAATTTGGCTGTTTTTCTCGGTACTAATCCATAGCTTCTCTAACAGTGTTTGCTATTCCATAATTTAGTTCTTCTATGTTTTGTTCTTCTTTTTAGGGAATGTTTTCCAATTTCCTTTCAATCTTTTCTTTGTATGCACCGGGATCTGTGATCTGTGATGTCCATTTTGTGAGTGGTTTTGTCTCACAATTTTAGCCTTTTTCCTCTTTATGTTTATTGATACTTTTGCTCTAACAATTCGATGATCACTTCCAATGGAGCATTTATTTAGAACGGTGAATTCGGTTACTACTTTTTTTTCAATTTGAAATGATAGAGTCGATTTCATTTTTAGTATTTCCATCGGGACTTTTTCACATCTACTTCCGATGTTGAGCTTTTTGAAAGAAAGTGTTCATGGCATAAAGTCTGTGCGGTAGAAGGTAGTTTAGTAGCGTCTCCTCCCTCTCGTTCTTTTTCCAATTCCATGGTAACCAATGGCGATTTCTGAATTTTCCTAGTTGTGTCATATTTAGCATTAGTCTCCTATTAGAAGAGTGTATTGGGTCAGAGATGATCGTAGGGTTTTAGATATTTTGTCATAGAAACTATCCACTTCTTCGTCAGTATCGCTTGTGGTAGATGCATAAACTTGTATAATTTTTAGTTTATATTTCGAGTTTAATTTCAATATCATACAGATAACCCTTGTTCTAATATGTACTCTCTATTTTTTATATGTTTTGAGTGTGGCGTTTGTGCACTATTATGCCTACACCACCTTCTAAAGTATGTTTTTCCCCGATGTAGGGTCAGTTGATTTTTGGTCTAGGACATTTGGGCGCGGCCGTTTTGGCGCGGCCGTCTGGGCGCGGCCGTTTGAGCGCGGGGACACTTGGGCGTGAGACACTTGAGCGCGAGACACTTGGGCGCGAGAAAGGGTCAACGTTGGGATTTAAGAACACATGAAGTGTGAATTATTTAGATTTGGCATAAATGAACAAACATTTATTAAATCATTGCTTATCCTGAGAAGTTAATGTAATTAATCAAACAATATTAAAAGAATAATCCAATTATTTATTGAAACCGTTATGAGATGAATTTTAAATAAGTTGGTAGTACCTATATTAGATAAATTTTGAAATAAATCCGAATCGAAATAAAGAAGGTAGTGGATTAGATAAGTTTTGAAATAATTCTGAATACATAAAAAGGCAGTATGTAAGATATGAAATAATAATTCTGAATTGAAATAAAAATGGAAATAGATTATATGTATATTCTTAAGTGTTGAAAATAATTTTAAATAGAAATACATTTATTGTACTGGTAAATGAACAATACTATGCTATATTTAATCGATTGATGCTTCAAATGTTTAATATGTTTCTAATATGTGTTCTGTTTGGACCTAAACTAATCGACTTCGAGTTTTGTTTAAAATGATAATACTAAACAATAAACTGTTAAATTTTAAAGTAATCAATTATTATTTTCGTTATGTTATGAACCGACTAACTGAAGATAAGAGCATAAATAAGAATGATAGTAAATAATAATGTAAAAAGATTAATTTTAATAATCAAAATTTATTCTTGCCATTTTTACCATTATAATACATATTATTCTTAAATTTTTTAAGGTATAAACAAGAAGCATCTACGCATTCATTTCATAATTGTAGGAAATCCCGCATAAAAATTTTACAATGTTCCTATTGTTTGTGCCGTCTACATGATTATATTGATTATTATAATCTTCAACCAAAAGTTTTTATTCTTCTACCAGCCTGGATAAATATTTGGTTGGATGGTTCATCGATAGCTCTGTTTGTACCCAAACTCTATTCATGTATTCTTTGTTACTTATTATTTTAATGTAATAAATCTCCGCAAAAGATTTGTTAGTATTTACCGGAAAGTTAAAATTTCTAACTTGTTTTCGTGGAACCTACTTGTTTAATAATTTTTATTTTCGACAATTAATATTTCTATACTAAATTTTTGCCGCCCGCCACCTCGTGGACGTGCTTTAGGTAATTTTCGTTATTTAAAATATATTTTCAGACCTATTAATAGTAAAGCTAGCTAATACTAATATACTTTAACTAATTCCCTCGCGCCCAAATGTCTCGCGCCCAAGTGGCCCTGCGCCCAAGTGTCTTCGCGTCCAAACGCCCGCGCCCGAACGGCCGCGCCCAAACGGCCGCGCCCAAATGTCCGGCTCCGGTTGATTTTCGCCCCTCCTTCTGGTTTCAATAAGTCCTATGACATCCCATTTTACGTGATTGAGTTCTTCCTCCAGTTCTACTAATTTGTGGTCGAATAACAAAGATTTAACGTTATAAGTAGCTACAAGCAAAGTTCGCCGTCTATGGTAGCCTATTCGATTCCGGTCATTCTTATCTTAGCACCTTCTGAGGGCCTTTGATTATGTGACTGCATCATAGTTTACCTGGATTTTAGCCGTATTTCTCTGCCACACTGGCCATTGCAGGAATTGGCAGATGGATTAGGTTATGGGTGAGATAGTATGAGGTTGTTGAAAAGGATTTAAAGGTTCGGACATGATTCCCCCAAAAAAATATATGTTGGGAAAAACAAGGCTCATGTGGGCAGGGTCGCTTACCTGCTTACTCGCTACCCCAAAAACATAAGATTTCTATAATCATCGATTTCGCTTCCATTTATTCCTATGAACGAGCCTTTGTAATTAGTAGGATTTTGTTTTGTTATTTATGACCTTGTTTGTTTCTTTTACTACTTTTTGGTAATTATTTGTATTATTCAAATATATTGGCTGCAGCGTCGAACAACACTGTCGGGATACTGGGAAATTTCCCTATAGACTTCGGCACAAAAAGCTTTGATGGACCCCACCTATCCTTTGCTAACTTAAATTTTATAAACCAAGCAATCGATTTATTGCGATTTACGATTAGTTTGTAAAACTTAACCCATAATAGATCATGGAAGTAAAATTTTAGTAAATTATAAAGAACAGAAGAGAGATTTGGACTTGGCGGCAAAGGTAACACAAAATGATTATGTTCGTTCCCGAATTATCAAAGTATTTCTATAGACCCAACACTTGGCGCGACGTCAAAGTGAACAAAAACGAATCAAATCTCAAATGTTTATGGTAACTAATACATTAGTAAAAAAAAATTTTAATGCGATTTTGTTCACTTTGACGCGACGTTAGCTAACACCAGACTTAACATTGCTTTCTGCAACCGGCCCTAAGTGGGCCATAAAGTACTTTATCTACTTTGCGTTCGTACTGAGGCTATTACGATACGCGTTTGCTTTCTGCAACCGGGCCATAAAGTACTTTATCTACTTTGCGTTCGTACTGAGGCTATTACGATACGCGTTTGCGTATCGTAATAGACACAAAGCGATGCTATAATAAAAATACTAAAAATTTTCATTTTTTTGCTTAAAAAAGTGGCAAAGTAGATAAAATACTGTATGATACCTCATTTATAAGGCATTTCGTAGCACTTACTCCTTTAGGACACTCCTCGCTTCCCTCGTCGTACCCTAAATCCGTGCGTGCTACAAAATGCTTCTTATAAAACTTGTATCATAATATACTATTATCTACGACCACCACTAAAACTAGGCCTTTTAGCGCTAGCTTTTTTCACTAAAAGTGACGTTTTATAATTTAGCGTGTTTAAAGAAATTAGCTGTTTACTTTTAGCCCATGTACTAAAAGTGAAGTGAGGTTATAAAACTACAATTTCGAACTGGAAATGTGGATGTAAAGTTATTCTAGTTACTTCTTGCGTTAGAGGTAAAGTTTTTTTGAAATCATTAAAGCGTTATGTAATGCCTACAGTCAGATGTGTAGTATTAATAATTACCTTTGATAACTGACTTTGACAGTATTGGTTTCACAAACATTCGCCCGCGTACCATAGCCCTCTCTTTATTATGACATAAATTCTAACTGTCGTAGATGCAAACCTTTGTTAAATCTATATTTATGGATTAATAACAGTAAAATTAAGGTCGTAGATAAAATATTGTATGCAACGCGTGCTAAAAGTCGTTTATGCACGAGACATGTTATGAAACTCAGCCTTCGGCTTCGTGTCATAATTTTCATGTCTCATGCATAAACATCGACTTTTAGAACCTGTTGCATAAATAGCTATTATCTACGACCACTACTAAAAGTAGGCTATTAGCGCTAGCTTGTTTCACTGAAAGTGACGTTTTATAGTTTAGCGTGGTTAAAGAAATCAGCTGTTTACTTTTAGCCCATGTGGTAAAAGTGAAGTGAGGTTATAAAGCTACAATTTCGAACTGGAAGTGAAGTTGTAAAGTTATTCTAGTTGCTTCTTGCGTTAGAGGTAAAGTGTTTTTGAAATAATTAAAGCGTTATGTAATGAATACAGTGAGATGTGTAGTATTAATAATTACCTTTGAAACTGACTTTGACAGTACTGGCTTCGCAAACATTCGCCAGCGCTCCAAGGCCTACTGTTTATTATGACATAAATTAGAAGTGGCGCAGATGCAAACTTTTGTTAAATCGATATTGATGGATTAATAACCGTAAAATGAAGGTCGTAGATAAAATATTCTATGCAACGCGCGCTAAAAGTCGTTTATGCACGAGATATGAAAATTATGAAACAAAGCCGAAAGCTGAGTTTCATAATTTTCTTGTCTCGTGCATAAACGTCGACTTTTAGAACTTGTTGCATAAATAGCTATTATAATATTCTGAATAGCAAACGCCTATTTACTGTACTCTGTCTCTAGGAGTAAAGTGCCTCTTTACGGGCTTAGCAACGTCATTTGAATGTAATAATTTTTTATTAAAGATGTACCATTCATAATACCGTAACGCGGATAACTAGCTCGCTGTCGCTCGGTCATTCGGTAGCGTGCTCACACGTAAAGTTCTAACTCACTTTCTTGCAATGTAAATAACTATTACGGCCCGCGTAGTGTCGCTTAAGTAAAGTACTTTATAGCCCTCGGGCTGTAAAGTGACACATTACGTTCTCAAAGATAGGGTATAAAGTGACCAATTCCGCCCGGTCATACATAAATAAGTTTGTGTTGAAAGTTGTTTTTTACTTGATATGCCACTCCACCTCCTCCTATATCAGTTCTATCTCAACCTAATTAAGTCTACCATCAATTCCTACTGCTTCATCTAATATGTTAGCTGATAGCCATGTTTCAATAACTGCAACAATCTAAAAGAATACTGCAATACAATTTCCCTAACTAAATCTACGTGACCGATTAAAAATTTGCTATTAAGCTGCGCAATTAAAATATCATAGTTTGACACGCAATTAGTTTTTATAGAACTTTAATTTAAAAATATGTTTGTGATTGAATGCACAACAAATAAACGAAACGCCACGAACGTAGCCTTGACGTATTTCTTACATAATAAAGCTCAATTAGCTAATTAACTCAAAGAAACAAGAGCAAGTTCCACGAAATTCCCACAAATTTATTTAAATAACAGTTTTAGAAGATTAAATACATTTAAAGTTAAAATTAAATGCAATTCATAGGTATAACAGAACAATAAAAAGCGAACTCATATATCATATGCAAAGTAAAATCAAACATCTTTGAAAAATTAAATAAAACTAATTTTAATTGTGTGCTTAAATTCTTATTAATGTTAGTATCTAAATAAATTTGCTTCTTATTATCCTTCATGTGTCCATACATTTCTTACTCCGTACTGCGTGATAGTGGTGTTATATTTTTACTTCCCTCATCTAAAAGACGAAGGAAATATTCTAATCGTGAAAAAGTTGCATTTCGATAGTTTTTCAGAACTATTCGTATTTTATTGTTAAAAGATAAGAAATGTTGTTAAAATTAAACATGATAACAATGCATTTTATGGTGACCGAATATAAACAAAAAATATAAATGGTAGCAAACATTCAAAATTCTTAATGCCAAATTTTGACTATCAGTTGTGACATCAGATTTATTTCAGACTATAATTTCATTTCCGTTTAATCTGCTTCAACCATAATATGTCCTTGTACCATAAAGTACGCGGAATATGAATATGCAGACATGATATAGGTTTCAGGAAACTGTCAAAGAAATTTTAATGAAGCCGCAAGGGTGTACGCCATACGTTTTCCCAACAGAACAGAAGGTATCCCTCTCATACTGTGATAACTGATATTCCAGCTCATGATATGACCGGAGGTTGATCAAGAATGAGGGGACCCAACTTAGAGGAAAACGTTTTACATATAGTAGCTGAAAATCCAGAAATTAGTGTATACGAAGTATTTCTAAGAAATTAGGCATTTCTAAAACTCGTGTACATAAGATTTTAAAAGATGATGGACTGTATCCTCATTACCAAACAAGAGTTCAGAATTTATTGCAGCAAGACCATCCACATTTTCTTACCTTTTGCCAGTGGTTGGTAGAAGCCCATAGAAGAAATCCTTTGTTTATATGCAATATGTTATGTACCAACGAAGATGTATTTACGAGAAGCGGATCATGCAGTTCACGAAAAAAACTACCAGGTACGTTTTCAGTAATTTATGTGCAGGAATACTTGAGGCTGATTGGTCCTTTTATACCTCCTGAAAGGCTAAATGCAAAAAATTATTTAGAATTTTTAAATAACTTTTCAGGCCTACTGGAGGATATTCCTCTTGCACTCCGGTGCGATATGTGGGTGCAGTTCAATGATGCACCATCACATTATGCAGTTGTGGTTCGGCAATAGTTTAACCATTACCCTAACAAATGGATCGGTAGAGAAAATCTAAGAGCGTGGCCAGCAAAAAGTCCGAATTAACACCTTTGGACTTTGTCCTGGGGGGCACTTGAAGAATTTGGTTTATTTTACTCCTGTCCAAACTCGAGACGACCTTACCTATCGAATTCACAAAGCAGAATTCACGAAGCAGCCACCATCATTAACCCCAGAATGTTGCAGCGTATTCAAGATGCAATTATAGTACGTGCACGCAAATGCTGCGAAGCTAATGGGAAACACTTTGAATACATTTTACAATAATGTACTGATTTTTGGGTCAAAGAATTGATTGAGAAGTATTTTTGCTTATAAATAACATTCATTCAACAAACATAACCTAATAGTATTGTCAAATTTAATTTTCTTTTAATGCTTCGTATGAGGAAACTAGACACTGTAGCAGTGGCGGCTGCTACTTAGGGGCGCTAGCCTCCCAGCTGTCAACAGACTATATGGTATTAGAAAGAGCTAACTATTCTATAATTGAAAATATGTTTTATCATCTATCCTACCGTTTTAATATAACAAGGTTTAAGTAACGAGATCCGGAGGTAGCTATTCGATGCCGCTTAAAACATGTAAAACAAGATTCAAGAAGTATGTCAACGTAAGATAAGTTATGTGTCAACACACCTACTGGTATCAATACACCGCTGGCAGCTGTTAGTGGCTTTTCGAAATAGGGCCCAAACTTATATGGCAATTACGGGCGAAAACACTGACGCTACAGATCGATCTATCACAGTTTCAATGAGAGATACGGTATTGAAAATGAATGCCAGCGGACAAGGACGTTCTTGCATTCGTGCTGCCGTGTTGCAGTTGGAGCCTGTTTGTTTATTTCGGTTATTTCATGCAGTTTTCTACAAGAAATGGAGGAAAACAGCGTAGCTTAGTATTCTCAACATTAATTTTTAAGTATTGAAGGTGGGAGATAAATCAGCTAAAGTTGATACTTATAAATTACTGTGTATTATTATTCCTTTTTAATATTTCATAAAAAGGAAATAATCAGTATTAGTCAGTTTCACATTTTAAAATTTAATTTAAAAATCTTTACATTATCGCGAGACGCCTAAAGTCGGGGTAACTGGCAATCCTTTTAATTGAAACACACTCGGACACGAAGACCAAAGCTACTGAGATTAATAAGAACACTTAAGTAGATACAAATACTTGCATTTATTTTTCTGCCGTTTACAGAATTCTTAAGTTTACGTATTTACATCTTCTTATTAACTAACTTAATTCTAAGTCCATTCTGACCAAGAAAGCTCGGTGGGCGTTTACAAAGTTCCCAATAACCTATCAGAGCTGGTCTAAATTTTGGACATTTGGCATTACGCGGACGTGACCGTTCATAATAGTTCTATGAATTTTTACAAGCTTGAGGATTTCCCACAGTGAAATGTGGCCTGTTCGGACCCTTAGTAAATTACCGCTATAAAGATTTAAATTTCTACTAAAAGCATTTGGTCCCAGCTGCAAATAGTTTTTATGATCGAGTTGCAACCATTGCTTCTTCTAATCACGTACCGGTCATATACATCACTCAATATTTCGGTTTATGAAGTAAACGCTGCATAAACTTACTCTAAGCTTATTCGTGAGATTGGAATATCTCCAGCTTCCCAAGCGAAAGGCACGTTTCTAAACATCCGCTTGTTGTAATTTAAATATGACATTTTCCTACGAATTTTACCTTAAATTATTATACAGATGGCTTACAGCTAACTAAAGTACAGTATATTCCTACATAGTTCATTAAATTAAAGAACGCAAATCGTAACAGTTGCCCCCGGATTAAGATAGTCTTTGGGGTTTAAATCTATCGATTTTTACACCACAAGACGTTCTTCTTTCGCACGTAAGCAATACCAGTCATAAATCTCAGAACTATATGGTCTCATTATGCTTACCCTAATGTAACTAACCTACGTGAATTAACATCAGTTATCTGGTGTAATTGTCAGTACTACTTTGGTTCTCGGTGACTTAACTAAACAAAATACCTAGATAAGGAATCCACGTTTCCGCATTTCTTTCCCGGTTTATAGAGAACAGTGAAATTTAACATTTGTAAAATTAATGACCACCGCAGTAATCTGCCATTCTTATTGCTCATCTGCCGTAACCAGGTCAAAGGACAGTGATCCGTTTCTACGGTAAAATGGCTCAGAAACAAATAAGGCTTTAATTTTCCGACTGCCCAGACTAAAGCTGCACATTCGAGTTCACTTGCGCTATAAGCTTGCTCCCTATCCGTGAGTTTTTTGCTCAGATACAGCACCGGATGCTCTTCTTGATTAGCATCTCGTTGCGATAAAGTCACCCCCATTCCTCGCTTCGAACAATCGGTTTGTACTATAAATTCGCGGGAATAATCTGGAGCTCTCAACACCTTACCGCTCATTAATTCGTCCTTCAATCTTTGGAATGCAACTTCTTTCTGATCATCCCATTCTACTCTTGTTTTCGCATTTTTCCGTAATGCGTCTGTAAGTGGACTAGCTATGTCTGCATAGTTCGGGACGTAATGATTATAATACCCAGTGATCCCGAGAAATGATCGAATATCCCGTTTGGTTTGGGGACGTTGAAACTCCTGTATGGCCACTACCTTTACCTCCGACGGTTGTCTAAATCCCTGACCTATTTTATGTCCCAGATATATCACCTCGGCTTTTCCCCACTCACACTTCTTAGCCTTTATCGTTAGGCCTGCTTGATGCATTGCCTTGAATACCGCATGTAGATGTTCTAAATGCTCCTCCCAAGTCATCGAATGTACCGCCACATCGTCCAAAAATGGTTCTGCGAAATCGTCCATTCCCTCCAATATGGTGTCCATTAGCCGCTGAAACGAAAATGGAGCAGATTGCAGCCCGAACGCTAACGTCACTGGTTCGAAAACTCCACGATGAGTTATGAAAGCAGCATATTTACTTGCTCTTTCAGTCATCCCTATTTGCCAGTAGGCTCTTACTACATCGATTAGACTCAGGTATCTGGCCTTGCTGCATTTTTCCACACATGCTTCTATATTAGGAACAGGATGTTGCTGTGGCACCGTAATAGCATTTAACGCTCTGTAGTCGATCACGGGCCTTGGATCCTTCCCTTCAGCCTCCACAATCATCATAGGCGGTGAATACTCGCTGTTACTGGGCCTAATTACTCCCAATTCTAACATTCTATCGATTTCTTTGTCGATAATCTCGCGTACCCTCTGTGAGTGTGAATACGCTCGAGTTCGGATAATTTTTTCCTCCTTGAGAGCAATATCATGTTCCACTAAGTTGGTTCTTCCGGGTCGATTTGAAAATAACCCTGGAAATTCTTGGATTAATTCCTCCAAGCTTTTTATTTGGATTTCCGTGAGTTTTCCTACCCCTTTGGCTTGTTTCAACACTTCCGAAGCACTTAAGATTTCGGTGTCTTCTATTTCCAGTTCTGGAAGATCGAGTTCTGCTCCTTCTTCCCCAGGTTGTTTGATTACTATCGCTATGACTTCAGCCTTTTCAAAATAAGGTTTCAACAAATTGACGTGGACAAGAGTTTGTTTACGTTTTCCCGAAATTTCTTTAATTATATAATTAGTATCGGAAATTTTCTCCACAATTTCTTTGGGTCCAGTCCATTGCATCTGCAATTTGTTGGTCCTGGCTTGCTGATATAACATAACCTTCTCGCCAACCTCGTAATATGAAGCCTTCGCCTTCAGATCATAATAACATTTTGATTTGGTTTGCGCTTCCAAAGTCGCCGTTTTCGCGATTTCCTGCATTTGCCTTAGCCTATCGAGTAACTTTAATATGTACACTACTACCGGTTCGTTGGTTTCCTTTCCAACCCACAACTCCTTGATCATGTTTAATGGAGATCTAATCTGACGTCCATAAACCAATTTTGCGGGACTAAATCCGTGTGCCGCGTGCGGTGCACATCTTAAAGCGAAAAGCGCTTGATCGATATATTCATCCCACTCATTTCCGTTTTCGTAACACAATGCTCTTAGGATTCGCTTGTATACGCCGTGGAATCGTTCTACTGCGTTTGATTGCGGATGATATGCTGAACTGTGTATGATTTTTATACCACATCGGTCAAGAAATTCGGTCGTTAGATTGCTGGTAAATACAGTGCCCAAATCCATCTGGATTTCGGATGGAAATCCTACTCGCGAAAATATATTTAATAACCCTTTTACCACCGCTTCAGAATCTGCTACTTTTAATGGGATCGCGTCAGGAAATTTTGTGGCACTACAAATTAGCGTTAGTAGATATCTGTTTCCCTTCTCGGTTTTCGCTAAAGGTCCTACAATATCCACATTTACTCGCTTATACGGTTCGGTGATTACTGGCACTCTACACATTGGAGCTTTTTTTCTATCAGTGGACTTCCCTACGCGCATGCAAACGTCACAGCACTTGATTTTGTTTTTCACGTTTCGTCCCATCTGATTCCACCAATAATTCTGCTTGATCCTGTCAATGGTTTTGTTACAACCCAAGTGTCCCATCCACATGTTATCATGTGCGATATCTAGCAACTTGCTTTGTAATTTTTCTGGCACCATCACTTGCTCAAAGCTCCGACCCAATTTGTCCGTAATTCTCCTGTGCAGTATTCCATAAGCAATGTAGAATTTTGCTCCATTGTTTTCCTTCTTTGATTCTGTCATCTCAAAATACTCCTTTAATTTTGGATCTTCTAATTGCAGCATTCTTAAGGTTGTCGGTGTAAGTTGTGTTATGTCCGAGTAATCGACATCCGATTTAGGTATTGAAAACTTTTCGTCCTTTTCCAGGTTCGGTGATTTATACCCAATCTCCTTTTCCGCGTCTTCTCCCTGTTCGTCGGAATCTTTTCCGTCTTCTGAACTCTTTACTTCGGCATTCGTTTCTTTATTTTCATCGTGAACCTTTTCCTTTTCCATTATAGCCTTCGCCTGCGCTCTCGTTAATGCGAGCACTTGTTGAATTACCACATCCTTTTCCTTCGGCAGCATCTCCCACGTTCTATTCGATAGCAGATACGTATAATCTCGAGGCAAACGATTCGCTACAGCTACTTCAGTTTCCACCTGAATTTCTGGCAAATTTAATTTTACCTTCGCAACTGGTAACGCCACACATTCTTCATTCAGGAGTCCTTGCACATATACATATTTCCCTGTATAATCGGCTCCTTTGATTAAATTTGTGTGCACGATATCATAGCTGGCTCCGCTATCTCGTAGTAATTTTGCTTCCACTCCATTTACTTTCGCTATTATGGTATAAGGTTCTAGCAGACCTTCCTCGTTCTTGCTCTGGCCTATCGTTGCTAAAACGACTTGTGTTTTGGGACATTCCGGTGAACCTTTATAGTGACCTACTGCACCACATCCAAAGCACTTCCCCGGCCTTCGTCTGTCGAAACTGCGTTTGTCCAAGTTTTCCTTGACAACACTTTCCGTTTGCAACTGACTTTTCCCTAAGTCATTTTTCAAGTTCGACGTCGTTGGCTTAGTTTCGAACTTATTTTTCGATGTCTTGAAGTTTCCATTATATTGCCGTTCTGTACCTGGTCCTCTTTTGGTGACGTATGTGTCTGCATGCTCTGCAGCTTCCTCCATCGTCTTGGACTTGTTTCGGTCCTCCACCCAAAATTTCATCTCCCCTGGCAACGAACTATAAAATTTCTCCAAGCACATCAGTTGAGTTAGCTTGTCGAAGTTTCCTTCCGCTTCTTCGCTCTTGATCCATTCCTGGAAATTGGTTTTTAGTTGGTATGCAAATTCCGCATAACTCTGGTCAGTTTTCCGTTTCCCGTACCGAAATTTCGTTCTAAAAACTTCTGCTGTTAGCTGATATTTCTTGAGCAGACTAGCCCTGACTTTGTCGTAATCTTTGCTGTCCTCTTCTGTTAATCGAGCCACGACCTCATTCGCTGTTGGTGACAACACACTCGTCAATCGAATTGGCCACGATTCCTTGGAGAAGTTCAATTGCACACAAACCCGCTCGAAATTTGTTAAATACAATCCCATGTCACCGTCATCCTTGAAAGGTTGCAATTGTTTTGTCATATTTAAGGACATATTCCTAATTGCATTGACGTCATGTACATTTTCATTTGTCGTTTGAGCTTGGGCCTGAGCAATTTTCACTTGAGCATCTAATCTAGCTACCTCCAATCTTTCTTCTCGCTCCCTTTCAGCTAATTCTAACCTTTCTCTCCTTTCAGCTAATTCTAACCTTTCTCTTCGTTCCCTTTCAGCTAATTCTTCCCACTTGTCCTTTCGAGGGTTTTCCTCCCAGGCACCTAATTCTACTTTAATGTCCTCTACCGAATGTTGAGCCTTAATCAATTCTTCTATGATCTCTGCCTTTTTCTTTTTCTCCGGTAATTCCAACAGATTAGCAACGTATTTTAATTCGTTCATCGAAAAAATACTGTATTCGGAAACCATTGTTTCTTTTAAATGAAACACTTGATAAAATTTAAATTCTGTAAACCAGGAATTTTGCGTAACTCGTAAATTACCTATCGCTGCTGTAAAAACGTAACTAGTTCACAACCCGTCGAAAATTTACTATTACTGACAACTACGAGCAATACCTGATCCTATTATTTCAAAAAAATATATACACAACCTTACTAAATCGCATAATAAGACCATATAATTCCGAAACAAACAACAAGTATTACTTACCCACACTGGAATTTTCTGCTTTCCCCGCTGTGCTGTCGTCTTATTCCCACAGATCTGGACGCGCCGCCTCCCTGTTCTGAAGCCGCTTCCCTGTCTTGTTTCCTGGAGTTTCCGCCGTCACTCACTTCGACACATTTACTGGCTTTTCCTGCACTACACTGGTTTTTCTTCGTTGTCAGTTTTACCTGACGTTGTTCCCAGAATGCTGCCTCGCCGCCCCTTCGAATGACTGCCCGCCTGTTGTCTGGCCGCCTCCACGGATTCCTTGCCGTCACCTCCTCGACGCTCGCTGGTTTTCCAACGTTGCCACTTTTACGTGACGCCGTCCTCAGTCCTCTACGCCGTTCCCGGATTGACCGCTTCCGTTGTACCGCCTCAGTTTATTAGATGCTTTTTCCCGTCCTGTTCACGTGCTTCCCCTTGTATATTTCAACGCTTGCACTTGGACCGACTTCGAA
Organism: Agriotes lineatus; assembly: GCA_940337035.1. Lineage (NCBI taxonomy): Eukaryota > Metazoa > Arthropoda > Insecta > Coleoptera > Elateridae > Agriotes > Agriotes lineatus. The sequence continues at coordinate 88,437 of CALNHX010004029.1, forward strand.
ACAAAAGAAATCTTCTGTCGTGCGATTTAAATAAGTTATAAATTACACCGCTTGATCACCACTATTGCGAGACGCCTAAAGTCGGGGTAACTGGCAATCCTTTTAATTGAAACACACTCGGACACGAAGACCAAAGCTACTGAGATTAATAAGAACACTTAAGTAGATACAAATACTTGCATTTATTTTTCTGCCGTTTACAGAAACCTTAAGTTTACGTATTTACATCTTCTTATTAACTAACTTAATTCTAAGTCCATTCTGACCAAGAAAGCTCGGTGGGCGTTTACAAAGTTCCCAATAACCTATCAGAGCTGGTCTAAATTTTGGACATTTGGCATTACGCGGACGTGACCGTTCATAATAGTTCTATGAATTTTTACAAGCTTGAGGATTTCCCATGGTGAAATGTGGCCTGTTCGGACCCTTAGTAAATTACCGCCATAAAGATTTAAAATTCTACTAAAGCATTTGGTCCCAGCTGCAAATAGTTTTTATGATCGAGTTGCAACCGTTGCTTCTTCTAATCACGTACCGGTCATATACATCACTCAATATTTCGGTTTATGAAGTAAACGCTGCATAAACTTACGCTAATCTTATTCGTGAGATTGGAATATCTTCAGCTTCCCAAGCGAAAGGCACGTTTCTAAACATCCGCTTGTTGTAATTTAAATATGACATTTTCCTACGAATTTTACCTTAAAATATTATACAGATGGCTTACAGCTAACTAAAGTACAGTATATTCCTACATAGTTCATTAAATTAAAGAACGCAAATCGTAACAATATACTATTTTGCGCTACCAACCTCTTTCTACTAGTTTTAGGGTTTGTTATCGGTGACGATAAGGTCAACTACCCGTATTCTTGTGGTTGGTATGACAACAACAAAATAGCAAGCCCGTTATAAATATAACAATAGGAGGAGTTATATAAAAAATGGTTTTATATTTGGTTACTATTGAACCAACAATCACACACTTTGTTTAGGCAAACAACATTTGTAATACTCAAAGGTATTTCTATTAGTTGATAGCGTAAAAATGTTATACGAGACTCGATCGTTAAATGCCTTATTGGAACAGACCTCCAAAAAATAGCAAAACGAGGTCCGAAGGCCTGTTCTAAGGCACTTGCCGATCTTGTAACATAATAATACTATAGTTGCAGAGACGATTATGTAAGCTAAGGTTATACAAGATTATAACAATAAAGATTTTAAAAATAAATTCTTGTTGTATTTATGGCCAACTGGAAATGAGTTTCCGGGCATGCTTCCTATGTTGTGTGATCCTTGTGCTGCAAGAACAATTTATTTACATGGCATTTATTGAACTAATTTTCTTTGACGTAATGTAACCCTTGTAATAGGCATTTGTATCTTCTTAAAACGGCTTGAAACTTTTAGGTTAACCCTTGACATCTCCAAAGTAACATCTGCAAAATCAATATTTGTATCCCCAAATGATAATAAAACACCTTTCTTGGGAATTGAAAGTTTCTGTTCTGTTACCAACTTGAAAAAATGCAGTTATCGACATTTTCGTATCCATAGTTGCTGAACAGTAGCAATAAAAGCCTGATGTGTTTTTCAGAATAACTGGAGCAATCTAAGTTGGCCGTAGTTACACAGGATTCCACGTTTATAATGGGCAATAAACAATAAAATGTTAAAATTGCGGAAACGAAACAACGCTTTAATAAAACTAATATCTTAAACTGCAACTGTAAAAATTCGATTTGCATAGAAAAGTAGGGTAACAGCGAGGTCTTTTTGTTTTTGCACTACATAAAACACAATATTGTCTAAGGTCTGGGTAGCTTCATGCATATATTCATGAGTTTACCAGAATACGTATTACGTATTAGACAAAGAGTGCTGCTCTTTTGTGATGAGCAATATGCGGATGCAAAGCGAAATGCTGTTATCGACAAATGAAGTTCGTTTCTCCCAGAGAAGACTAATTAACGTTCAAAAGAATCTTCGTTATTAGTCCCGAACGTGATTTAACGCTATACGGTTTTGTAAAATAAACGTTGCATAACTTACGATGTTGATTAAGATGTGAACTACACGTTGCATATTATTTTAAGCGCCTCGTGTAAATATGTACCTACATGTGTCACACATTTATTGCATTAACTCAGAAGAAAGATTAATACACGTTTGCACGTAATACCCCATCGTTTTATTACAGCCATAAATTAGGCTTATTTAAAGGCAACATGAGAACGGATACATGCTGCTTGTTTACACTTTTAATGCCTACCGGGGTAAAAATGCCACCATCCCTCAGTTGCCACCAGAGACCAAGGACAGTTTAGGGACCTTGATCAGAGACATCTTAGCTTATTACTCAGGATGTCGATGTTCAATTAAAGCGATCGCCTTTTTGTTACAGGGACTTGAAAATGGAGAACGTGATGATGAATTCGATGCAGACGCAGATAAAAATCGTGGATTTTGGACTGAGCAACACCTTTGACCCCAGCAGCCCCCTACGCACACATTGCGGCTCCCCTGAGTACGCCGCCCCCGAATTGTTCGTACCCGGCAAGTCCTACGGGCCGGAAGTGGACCTTTGGAGCCTGTCGGTGCATCCGTAACTCCAAATTCGTTAGGTAACTAAACGTGCGCTGTTTTCAGAGGAGTAATCCTGTTTGGCATGGTGGCAGGACAGCTGCCCTTCATCGTCGCTCACGACGAAGACATGGCGTCGCAGGAGCGTCGCAAGAAACTCTTAATCCAGATTAATAAAGGATATTCCACCGTCCAACGGAAAATACTATCGCTCGCCTCTTCAGATTTTAGAGTGATGATCTCCCGAATGTTAGTTGCTGACCCAATGAGGCGCATTACGGTTAATGAACTTCTCTTCGAGAACTGGATTACGGACAAAGGGAGAAGAAGCATTATAACAAACCCTTACAGAAAAATGGGAGACGAGTGGCAGGTTTTAGTATGAACCAAACTAATTGCAATAGAGTGGTTTAATTTGATTTTTCGCAGATCATTAAACAACTCAGTTCTACCCTCGATCTAAGTCCGAACGCTATACAGCACGCTCGTACTACCGAACCTGAAGGTGACCTAGCTGGCATGTTCAACATCTTAGCCTACAAACTACGAGACATACGTCTTGAGGGCGATGGTGTTAGCAAAGTAATTCAACCTCGTCGCCCTATAATAAGTGCCGCCGAAAGAAAAGGAAGCCCCACTTCTTTGCCGTCAAGGGCGAGTTCCCACAAACGGGTCGATCGAGTAAAATCTCCTTCTATGCATAAGATTCAAAAAATGTCAGTAGACGCTGCAACTTCCCGAACAGCTGCCGTTAAGCGTGCATTGCCCATACCGGAAAAAAGACTGCAAATTACTGTTTCTTCCCCTCAAACTCCATCACAAACAATCGCACAACGAAAAACAAGAGAACAAAAGTCTATATTTACCATTGATACACAAAATCGTTTACATTCAGCCAAGGAAAAGCACGTAAGAGAACAGCTGCAGTATCTTAGAGAACAACTTGCTCATCCTCCATCAGAACTACCGCAACATGTAATTGGATCTGCTTCTAAACCGCGATTAGGCTCCGCTACGCCACAACGCCGTCTTCAACACTTAGTTGCGAAAGGCTCAATACAACAATCACCAGCTGCACCTATACCTGTTGGGCGAACTGCTAGCCATCCAATCACTTTTAAAAATGAAGTAAGAATTCTGGGCACAAAGGCAGTAGCTTCAGCTTTGTTACAGAAAAAATCATCAGCTAGGAAGAACGTTAGGACTTCTGCCAAGTAAGTTCTTGAATAATTATTAAATATCGCCTCAAAGTGAATTTTCATCTCACTAATGAATATCCATCGTATGTACGAAGATGGTTTACCAATTGTATCTAACGTAGAAATAAAAGACTTCGTGGAGCAAAATTCTTTTAATTTTCTACATTCCTACGTCCACCCCAGGACCTATGTTCACCAGTGTGGTGATTCTTTAGACGTAGAAATCCAGCAATTTCATACTCATCTGCCTGGTGGCCTCATTCCATTTGGATTGGAGATTCTTTGTTATTTTCGCTAAACATGTTTATACCGATCTCACAATATCTTCTAATTCACGTTTCCATATCATCTTATTTCTTATTCTTATCATGTAGCAACAGTCCGGATTATTTTCACTTCAATGCCTTTGAATAGATTTTTGTATTTTTCTATATTTGCGATGTCTTCCGCTTAAAAATAATTAGTCACATACGAACTTTACTTTTATATTCATGTTTTTCTTTCTTCGTGTAGTAGTAGCAGTACCTATTTGTGGGGAGACTCATGTCTAGCAAGTACACCTTCATAGGCCCTTTTTGCCAACCCCTTCGTGTAGTTCCGCTTGTTTGTTTGCGATAGTAACGCTTCTTTTGATTGAAGAACTATTATTTCCTCTAAAGTTATTTCCCTCTCTCTTTCCGATATCATGGGTCCTATAAGTCCATTCCGATTACTAGAAGATTTCTCTTATATGTTTGGTGTATTCAATCTCCTTGTTGCACATTTCTTTCCTTTATTGCTCTTTTAATTTCAGCTTTTTTTCAGTTTGCTCCATTTTCTCCTTTCCAATAGGATTCATTCCATTGCTAATTTAAGTACCTATTCCAGTCTCTACCAATTTTTTTGACGTGACCATACCATATTAATTGTGTTTTGTCTGTCTTATCTATTATATCTTTTTAAACTCCTATCATATCCTTTACTGTTTCGTTACTTACTTTTTCAATTGTTAATGCCCTTGCTGCTCTTCTTAGGAACTCCATTTCTACCGCGCTCATCTTCCTTTTGTTTTGTTCTGTTTGCTGGTCTATAAAGTGCGAATTTTTTCACCAATGTGTTGCATATATGCGCTTTTGATGTTCGTATTATATACTCGTATTTATCCCGCTGTATGCCACTTACCTTCTTACTATGTTTTACTCTTTCTTCCACTTCACTGTTATTCATTCCTTCTTCTTCAGTCCTTACTCTCAGATAAGTATAATGCTTGATTCTTTCTATGTGCCCCTATCTGTAATAGTATTTTACAGTAGAAGTCCGTTAGGATAGATTTTACTGCCGAGCCAGAGAATTTGTGAGACGAGCTCGAAGAGCGAGTCGAATAATACTGGCGAGGCAGTAAAGGCCCTACCGGACGTGTATTGTACAATAGTTTTTGTAATACCTACATACAATTCGGTCATATCTATATTTTTCTAATTTATTTTCATCAAAACGCTAGGTTTGTGGAATGACATTTTAGAATGATTAGAGTGCGTAGAACGTTGCAACTGTTGTTTATAAATGTCAGTTATTTCCAATTTCGTGTATGGTTGTAAGCAGTTTTAAGTTGTAACCAGCTCGTAACTTATGACATCTGTAGAAAATGATGAAGATATTCCTAAAGACGTTAAGATTCTGAATGAGCAAGATATTTTAGCGTATGTTCAGGAGTTATAGCAATCTTTGCCATCATTCGGAAGTGATGTAAAGCCGTGGGTCCCATGTTACTACGATGTGTAGCATGTAAAAGATCCCTTGCTAAGGTTGGAACTCCTTAGTCTCGGCAAAATTATAAGTAGGACAAGGGTACCTGGTACTCTGCATGCCTAGACCTTGTTCATGGGGTTGGCAAAAAGGGCCTATAAAGGCCTACTTGCTAGACGTAAGTCTCCCCAAAAATAATACATATAGCAATCTTTTGCGCCTTCTTCTATGTGGAGTTGAAGGCTTGCTTGCTGCTGGATTTGTGTGACAAACGTCACTTTGACGTTTGGCACACAATTTAGCAGGCCGTGGTCTTTACGGACACTTTTTACGGCCGGGCCGTAAAGAGGTTGCTTACGCAGTAGTAAACAGTCCTTAAAGAAATATTTAACAAGTAGGTATTACAAAAATATTTTATCAATAGGTATTTAGGGTCTATCTCTTAGCTTGCTAGTCATATACTCCGCATCAGCTTGCGCAATTATCACCTCGTCGTCTGAAAATTGCTGGATGTATATTGCTCTCTCTCCCATTGGCATTGCCATTCCGTGACATTTCCTTTTTCATACTCCTAGTGTTTCTTCCTGATATACAAGGTGTCCATTTAGTGCACCGGTCTTCGATTGCGCCTTCACATTTTTCCGATAAAAATTTTGATTGAAGGGATCCTAATATGGTTAAAGGTGGCACAATTAAAAATTATTTTGACATATACAGGGTGGCCTAAAAAAGTTTGGCTTGAAAAAGTATTAATTTTTTTAATGGAACACCCTGTATTTCTTTACGGCTATTTAAGCCGCTATAGGTTCCACGTTCAAATCTAACTTTTGTTCTAAATTGCCTTCAGCTTTTCCAATTTATTACCGTTTTAATATTTTTTTAGTCAATATCAAGCTTTCATTTAAAACGTCACATTTCCCCCACTTTTGAATATTTATTCCTTGAAAATTGAGGAGGTCATCATCTAGTATACAAAAATATTAAAGTTTCATAATCTTGGATTTTTTTAATACAGGGTGTACAAAATACTGTTTCAAATTTCAATATATTAATTTTTTTATGGAACGCCCTATATTTTACTTTAGGAGTAAATAAAGCCTTAAATTTCGTATATTTTGACCCCAATATCTTATACCTTATTCCAAAGAGTGTCGTGATTTTTTATTAGAAGCTTAATTTCTCAAATACTCTTTGGAATAAAAAATAAAATATTGGGGTCAAAATAAAGAAAATTTAAGGCTCTATTTATTCCTGTAATAAATTATATGGCGTTCTATTAAAAAAAAATAAGAAAATCAGGATTGTAGGTATTGAAAATATTGAAACTTACACCGGTAATTTGAACACCCTGTATTAAAATATATCGTTTTTCTAAAACTTTAGTATTTTTGTATACTAGATAACAATCCCCTGAATTTTAGGCGAAGAAATATTCAAAAGTAGGGAAAATGTGACGTTTTAAATGAAAGCTTGATATCGACAAAAATACTAGAAACGTTCATAAGTTGGAAACGAATAAAAGCAATTTAAAAGAAAAGTTAGAATTTAACGTAGGGCTTAAATAGCCATAAAGAGATACAGGGTGTTATATTTAAAATATTAGTACTTTTTTGTGCCAACATGTTTTGGGACACCTTGTATATGTCAAAATAATTTTAAAATGTGTGTCTTTCAACCTCATTAGGGGTACCTCAATCAAACTTTTTATTGAAACGTAAAAGAGAGTGTAATCGAAGACCGGCGCACTAAATGTATCTTAAATTATGTCGGAGACAAAGAACAGACCTGTCTTAGTCCCTTGGTTACAGTAAAAGATCTGGTTATTTCCACTCCCACCTTAATTTTGGCTGTCTGATCATTATACAAGCTTTTCACAGCTTAACTAGGTTGTAACTAATCTAAATTTTTTGGTAATACTCATATACAATACCGCGAGCGGTCGACGAATTGCCGAAAATTTTTGTCAAAGTGTATGAGTGTTTATTGCTTCGATATAAATTGGTCGAGTGCGACAGCACGAGACCAATTTTGAAGCAATAAACACGAATAAACACTTTGACAAAAATTCATGCAATTCGTCGGCTGCAAGCGGCATTTGAAGGACTATTCAACGAACAAAATTGACATTTCTTAGTAATTAATCAATTTTATCACGTCCTCTTTGAAAATAAAAATCTGTTGACGTAAAATAAATTGTTTGTCAATTTTGACATTTCTAATATCATATTTGATTAATTTTACAGGAAGTTAAATAAATGTCACAGGAAGAGAAAAAAATTGTCATTAAAACTCCGCTAGCGGAATTGTTGCACAATTTTACGCTGATTGGTGGCAAATGACATAAATACTAAATTATGATTGGTGAATAGTTAACTTGAAGGGGGTGAGTTGAATAGTCCCTACAATTTTTTGGCTGGCAGAAAATAGCATAAAAATATTTCAAGCCCTGACCCTCAGCACCAAACTTTAGGGGATGGCTAGAGCCGTATCAAAGACTCTAGATTAGTCAGTAGACAACCTTAGTAGTTCAGCAAATTCTTAAGTCGCATATTAGGCCAGTCAAATTGTCGAAAATACCTCGTTTTTTGACAAAAATACTACCTGAAAAGTGAGCATGTAGTTTTATAGAGAAAATCACGTAGAATTGAATGAACTAAAAAGTAACAGCTGAATCAGTGGAGAAGTGATTCAAAATTGCGGTCAAAGTAATGAAAAACGGTTTTTTGCATATAAAAGAATAAAAAAGCGATGAATTTTTTCAAAAAAAAATAGGATTATGTAGTTTAAAAAAGAAAATAAATTAAGCTGTCGACGGTCAAAATCGATTCATTAGAAAAAAAGTTATCGCTAAAAAACTGATAAAAATGACCGATTTTTCTATTGTTCTTAACTTTTAAAAAAAAATAAATATAACGTTGAAATTTTCAGAACGCATAGTACTCGATGAGCAGAAAACGTGCGATTTTAAAATTTTCAAAAATGTTGATTAGTTTTTTTCGAAAAAAATACGTTTTCGCAGAAATTGATTTACTCAGCTTGCAGAAGTCGTACAGTAATCAGCATAGGCTTATTTTGTTCCTTAAGAGTTATGCTACCACACACAATATGAGCGCACTTTTTTCTGCACTGCCAAATATGCGCAAATTTAATTTGAAAAGTGATTTTTTTTTGAGGCGCACAAAATGTTGAATATTTTTGTCAATTTTAATTGTACCGAAATTACATAAGCACCATTTGATAGCTGCCAATTTTCTCCGAAATTAAAAAGAGATTTCAGTACGACCCATAGAAGCCAAAGAATTTTTATTTTTTAAATTGCTGCACATTGAGTTATTAATATTAGAGGCTGTTTTTTTAAACTACATTATCCTATTTTTTTTTTGGAAAAAATTCATCGCTCTTTTGTTCTTTTATATGCAAAAAACCGTTTTTTTATTACTTTGACCGCAATTTTGAATCACGTCTCCACTGATTCAGCTGTTACTTTTTAGTTCATTCAATTCTACGTGATTTGTTCTATAAAACTACATGCTCACTTTTCAGGTAGTATTTTTGTCAAGTAAATATCTAATTTGACTGGCCTATATCTCAGAAGCTAATAAACGGATTTTAATAAAGAAGGTCCCATTTCAAAGCACACTATTTTATCTAAAAGAAAGGTTATTACACATTTGAAATTTAAAATTACTTTTTAACTGTCATTTGAATCATTCAAACCTGTCATACGTCATATCAAATTTTAATATCACAAACTACAATACAAAACAATTATAAAACTAGATAAATGTACAATTTGTCGAATAATTATACCGTTTTCTAAGCTATAAATAATCCCAGCTAAACTCATTCTAGGCATTATTGAAAGTGACGTTTTGAAATCATTTCAAATTTATTCACATCTCAATTGCCAGTTAGAATGTCAGATTCACACTTCACACTTGTTGATGTTCAATGTAAAATTGCGATCCTCTGTTGATAATTATTTGTGATATTGATGCCACTGTCTTTCGATGATTGGTTGTAGCCAAGGGCGTAGCCAGGATTCCAGTTAGATGGGGTCATACATTTAATTCCACTATTATTATTATAGTTTTATTTCATTTTTTACGAATTACAAAAATTATAAGTTGAAATATCATCAGTTTCCGCAAATCTGCTGCAGATCATAGCTTCTTTTTTTTTTAATGTTGTAGAATGTGAATTGCAATAATGATTATAAATCAACTGCATTTTGCTCTTTATAAATGTTTAGGGGTGGGCAACTGACCACCCCTGTCCCTTCCTGGCTACGCCCATGGTTGTAGCTTTAACTATTCATTCTGTAGCAATTTCAGTTTTTTTTAGACATTTCCAAACTTTAGTTCTTTTTCTTCTTATGTATGATTTGATCTCCCTGAATTTGATTTCCCATGTTATCTGTTCTGCTTTCTTTACTTTCTGTTTGACGAATCTTCGTTGTTCTTCATTTTCTCACTTCTTTAACTCTTGTTTAATCTTTATCTTCTGTTCACATTATATTCCTTTCAGGTTCATATGTAGTCTGATGTATACATTTTTAAATATACTCATATAACTCTAACCTTGATATTTCTTCATTTTCATTCAGTTTCTGAAATTTTCAAAAATGTTGATTAGTTTTTTTCGAAAAAAATACGTTTTCGCAGAAATTGATTTACTCAGCTTGCAGAAGTCGTACAGTAATCAGCATAGGCTTATTTTGTTCCTTAAGAGTTATGCTACCACACACAATATGAGCGCACTTTTTTCTGCACTGCCAAATATGCGCAAATTTAATTTGAAAAGTGATTTTTTTTTGAGGCGCACAAAATGTTGAATATTTTTGTCAATTTTAATTGTACCGAAATTACATAAGCACCATTTGATAGCTGCCAATTTTCTCCGAAATTAAAAAGAGATTTCAGTACGACCCATAGAAGCCAAAGAATTTTTATTTTTTAAATTGCTGCACATTGAGTTATTAATATTAGAGACTGTTTTTTTAAACTACATTATCCTATTTTTTTTTTGGAAAAAATTCATCGCTCTTTTGTTCTTTTATATGCAAAAAACCGTTTTTTTATTACTTTGACCGCAATTTTGAATCACGTCTCCACTGATTCAGCTGTTACTTTTTAGTTCATTCAATTCTACGTGATTTGTTCTATAAAACTACATGCTCACTTTTCAGGTAGTATTTTTGTCAAGTAAATATCTAATTTGACTGGCCTATATCTCAGAAGCTAATAAACGGATTTTAATAAAGAAGGTCCCATTTCAAAGCACACTATTTTATCTAAAAGAAAGGTTATTACACATTTGAAATTTAAAATTACTTTTTAACTGTCATTTGAATCATTCAAACCTGTCATACGTCATATCAAATTTTAATATCACAAACTACAATACAAAACAATTATAAAACTAGATAAATGTACAATTTGTCGAATAATTATACCGTTTTCTAAGCTATAAATAATCCCAGCTAAACTCATTCTAGGCATTATTGAAAGTGACGTTTTGAAATCATTTCAAATTTATTCACATCTCAATTGCCAGTTAGAATGTCAGATTCACACTTCACACTTGTTGATGTTCAATGTAAAATTACGATCCTCTGTTGATAATTATTTGTGATATTGATGCCACTGTCTTTCGATGATTGGTTGTAGCCAAGGGCGTAGCCAGGATTCCAGTTAGAGGGGGTCATACATTTAATTCCACTATTATTATTATAGTTTTATTTCATTTTTTACGAATTACAAAAATTATAAGTTGAAATATCATCAGTTTCCGCAAATCTGCTGCAGATCATAGCTTCTTTTTTTTTTTAATGTTGTAGAATGTGAATTGCAATAATGATTATAAATCAACTGCATTTTGCTCTTTATAAATGTTTAGGGGTGGGCAACTGACCACCCCTGTCCCTTCCTGGCTACGCCCATGGTTGTAGCTTTAACTATTCATTCTGTAGCAATTTCAGTTTTTTTTAGACATTTCCAAACTTTAGTTCTTTTTCTTCTTATGTATGATTTGATCTCCCTGAATTTGATTTCCCATGTTATCTGTTCTGCTTTCTTTACTTTCTGTTTGACGAATCTTCGTTGTTCTTCATTTTCTCACTTCTTATATAACTCTTGTTTAATCTTTATCTTCTGTTCACATTATATTCCTTTCAGGTTCATATGTAGTCTGATGTATACATTTTTAAATATACTCATATAACTCTAACCTTGATATTTCTTCATTTTCATTCAGTTTCTGGTCTAGTCTGTTATGATAAAATAATATGCACTTTGATGTACCATACTCTTCAGGTTATATCTCTTCTCCTCTTGCTTTTCGGTCTCTTTCTGATATGGGTTATTGTGAATGCCAACCTGGTTCTTATTCTTAAATCCTGTCCAATAACCATGTAGTATATTATTGATTGTCTGTTTCTAGCTTCCCCTCTCCATATATATTTGTGTGTGTTTATAGTAGCCATTTGTTATCTTTAGCTGGTCTATTCATACATATTTATTATTCTTTCTCCATTATCATTTCTTTCTTCCTCTCCAAACTGACTCACCACTCCATCATTGTTCTTCCTATGATACAGAATTATCTTTTCCATCCCTGTTCCTTTAAAATTTCATTAATTTTTCAGTAAAACTCTTCTTTTCTTGCAAACGCTTTGCTGTCATTTGGTGCATATATGCCAAAACAGTCAACTTTTTGTTGTTTTTTTAATTTCTAGATTCAATGTTATTAACCTGTTGCCAGTTATCGATCCAACGGTTTATTTGCTTTCTGTATGTTTTCTTGATCATACTGAGCACTCCTTGATTTCCTCACTGGTTTTTCCTACGCACATAAATTATTTTTTGCACTACTAGTCTCAGAACGCATCCTTATTGGCCTATTTTTAGGTCGTGAAGTTGATTTTCTCCACCAAGGGAGAGAAAGTAAAATAAACAATTTTCACCGTGGTAACTGATAAATTGCTAAGTTACCAAATATGACTCTTTTAATTTTGACGTTTTAAAGAGCTGTATTGTCAGGTTGACAGTTAAAATATTTTCGAAATTTGTTGGGAATTTAGGTAGTGCAAAAAATAGTATATACACCACGGTAGCGAATCGTCTTATAACCTTCGCGCTTTAGATACTTCGCGCTTTAGATACTTCGCGCTGCGCGCTCAGTATCTAATATGCGCTCAGGTTATAATACTGCGCTTCACTACCTTGATGTATAATATACTATTGTAATTAAACACCATTCGCCAACATTTTTCTATTTTTCATTTTTTAACAGCATTCCAGCTTATTTCCATGATGATATTTCATTGTCTTCGTTTTCTTCATCCTCTTCTGTATTAGATTCCTTACTTGATATTCATTATCATGCTTGTTTAACACAATTGCAGCAATTTTATCGTACAGTATAGTACAATACTTTATCCATACATATCAATAAACTTGGAAGAAGTATCAAACCAAATTTTTTTGAAACCACAGTACCTATTTATTTTAACCTTTTCAGTTGCCAGGTGACATCAGAACATGGATTAGGGCCGATTTCATAATCAATTTTAAAGCTTCATTTAACTAAAGTGACATTAGATGTGCATAGTGACATGTGCTACATATGTCATCATGCACATTCTAATGTCACTTTAGTTAAATGAAGCTTTAAAATTGATTATGAAATCGGCCATTAGGTACATTAAATGTTACCTATTGTGTAAACAAAAACTCACTAATTGAGTTATGGTAATCAAAAAGTCACTTGTGTGTAATATTGAAATTGCTATAGTTATGAGGCATTTATTGAAAGGTATTGGATAATAGTCTATTACGCAGCAAGTTTAGAAAAGTGAAATTTTACTCAACAAGTATGGCTGTTTTGAGTATGAACATTAGCAAGTACTTAAATGGTCATATGAGTTCAGTAAAACCACTTTTCTAATGGGTTTCATATACTATTTTATCGCATTTCATGTAGAAATGTAAAATATTAAATTTTTACATAAAAGTTACATTAAAAGTCAAAACATAACCAAGCTGAGCAGAATTCGTACAGCAGAACCATTCTAGCTTTGAGGGCGGCAAAAGCAAAACTAATATTACAATCTAGTCATTTCTAAGTTTCATACTGACATTAACCTGTTAACCTACTATGGATAAAATGGCAGGATACGTCAGTGACGTACTAAAATCTTTTAAATTTAAGTAATTATGTTAAATAATAGAGTTTTTGCATAGTAAAGTAACAAACACAGTTGTAGTAACAGTGAAGTAGCGGCGATGCGATGCTTAAAATAAAATTATTCGAATAATCCAAAACCTATACTACACAATGCCGTGTGAAGACAGATTTTACTCATTCCTGCAATCGCCGCTACTGACTTCTTGACAGATATAACATAACCAAACTTTATGTATTACCGAATTAGTGGTATCAATTATGATCACAGCACCATCCATGGCCTTCCTCGACCGTAAAGCTATACTAAATTTCAAATAAGAATACAGTAGGTGGGGCTCAAACTCAGTTTTACACTAGAAAAATATAAATTTGTTCGACTGCTCGTGATTTACAATAATTTTGTCCTAAATAATTCAAATAGACTCTGTACGCTAGCCTTTTTGTCCACTATTTATCGATTTTCCTGTTATATTTTTAGGATTCATACCTAATGTCAAATTGACAATTTTGAAAAAATATTTGATTTTCAGATGGTTGTAATGACGACTTTGTTTCGACTAATCACGGCCATAGTTATGATTACTACTTAGTTCCAAATACTGCATGCTTATTTGAAATTTAGTATAGAATGGTTCTGCTGCACTAAAACACAATAAGCAGCTCCACTTGATGTTATGCGTTTGGCAGTACTGAACTGTATTGTTGGTGGCACTGTAAATCTATGTCATATTCGAGGTTAGCAGGTTACGTTTTGCGTCATCTGTGTCAAAACTGAACCAAAACCGAACCTGCTAACTTCGAACTTGACATAGACTTACAGTGTCACCAACAATATATTTCAGTATTGCCAAACGTAAAACGAATCATCGTCGCTATGCAGTAATGGTTGCTATGGTGTAAAGTACCACATTAGTAAACGATTTTGCATGTAAAAAATTAGTACATTACCAGATGAATTGCGATAAAATTAATTGTGATGTACAGCAGTTTACATTTTGATAAACCTAATTACCGTTTTGTAATTTCAAAGCACTTTAATCTTGCAATCGCTTTTTTTTTTGTTCATCGTTTAAATAATTTGGATTATTACACTCAGCTGTCACATGACTGATGATCCAATGAGAACCATTTTTTTTAATCGACCAATCTCGAACTGATTGCCTGATAAGCTCCCTAGGAATGCTTATCAAGCGATAAGCGATCTAGGAATGATTATCGACCTCGTGGATGGTCTCAATCAGAAATAGAAATGCAAGAAACAAGCAACTTGAGTTTTTTAGCGTTCTTAGGTCAATTTTAAATCATATAGTCCGGTCAAAATAGACATTCAAGGTTACAATAATTCGCAAGAAGCTGAATATTGGTACACATGTTGAGAACACCATCATAAACAAATTGTGAAAAGTCCCCATCGATCCCAAGTGTGCAAAAAAAAATATTCAAGGTCAAAGTTCGCGAAAACGGGTTTTTTGCATTTTTAGCCAAACGGTCAGTTTTATCATAAAAATATGTCAGACAAAAATTGTAGATCATGCAATTATCTATAAAACTTGTTCTTGCACTTTTTTTCCTAAGAATTTCCATTTCTGAGATATAGCGATTCTAAAAGTTGAAAGAGTCGTGTTCTCCATAATATGCACACATTTCCACGCCACCTGTGAGGTAGTGTACTTGGCTCGTTTTTTTTAACGTGGTTTCCCCGGTAAGCCTATCCCATGATGTAATTATGTAATGGAACTTCAAGTGCTGTCTTCTCTTTCTTCTCATTCTCCTTCTTCTCATTCTCCTTCTTCTTCTTTTTCTCATTCTTCTTCATCTTCTCCGTCTCATTCTTCTTCTTCTTCTGCTTCTTCTCCTTCTCCTCCTCCTCCTCCTTCTTCTTCTTCTTCTTCTTCTTTTTCTTCTGCTTCTTCTTCTTCTGCGTTTGCTTCTGCTTCTTCCTGCTGGGTGCAAGTGAATTGTTGTAACAGCGAAGCATCAGTTGTCTTGTCGCTGATGTCGTAAGAATCCTCTTCTGTTGGAGATTCAACATTAGAGCAGGACTGGCCTTGACACCTGGTGCATTTTTCAATTATAATAATTTTATCACCATACTTCAACTTTAATCGTATCTTAATGGTTCTGTTATCTAAAGTTGAATTTTATCAAATATTTTTTAATTCTTCTAATGTAAACTGACAATCATCGCTATTTTCAATGTATATAAATATTTCTTCCATTGCAAGATTCGTAGCTTCATCTTCAGGACGACCGACTTTACCCCCAGTGGACGGTCTCAAGAAGGAAATGTAGCAATCATTATGATACTTAGCCTGAGTAGCAACTAAATCATATTCAAATTCAATGCGAGCAGTAACAGCTCTTGCTGCATCATCAGAACGAGTCTGAGCTACTTTCAGAACAGATTCTTTGAATGAAAGTGTAGCAACTTTACAAATTCTACGCCGGTATTTCATTGCTTTTTTCTTGTCATACTCTTCATGCAATTCATCACCGCAAAATAAGCAAAATTCTTTAAAACAAAAAACTGATTCACTTACGCGTGTTCTAGTACGAGGAGGACTTATTTTAGATGTACTGGCTTGTTCCTCTTCATGTTGTCTTTTAACTGCAGCAATAGTACTCTTCCGAGTGTACTTTTTACGACACTGCACGTGAATTGTCACATATTTCTGGTCTTTCAAGTATTCAAAAAATCCATCATCTCTTTCAACACTTGCATGAATCAACGTTTTCATGCCACGATCAACAGTAACAATTTCACTTTCAGTCAAATCTTTATTACAAATGAAGCAAAATTGCGACATTTTTTTGGCAGATCAATATTTTAACTTATACTATAGGTCCCGTAACGTATATAGGCGGCGTACTCGTGCATATTATGGAGAACACGACTTTTTCAACTTTTAGAATCGCTATATCTCAGAAATGACAATTCTTAGGAAAAAAAGTGCAAGAACAATTTTTATAGATAATTGTATGATCTACAATTTTTGTATGACTTATTTTTATGACAAAACTGACCGTTTGGCTGAAAAATTCAAACAATCTATTTTTTCGAACTTTGACCTTGAATATTTTTTTTTGCACACGTGGGATCGATGGGGACTTTTCACAATTTGTTTATGATGGTGTTCTCAACATTTGTACCAATATTTAGCTTCTTGCGAATTTTTGTAAGCCTACCACTAGTTTTCGAGCTAACTTGACTGGACTAATAATTCATATACGGGTTTTGTGTAATAATCTTTAAAATATAAACGCGGGCGACATACTTTCATATAATTTTGCCCGTGCCAAAAACCATCGTGCTGGTTGCTCTTAGAAAACTGCCCTCATTGCAACCAGCACTCGACCCTTGGCGTGTTCTAAATTGTCGGTATGTCTCGCCTTTGTTATGCTACTAATTAGGACTTTTTAAAATGCTTGGCTCTTAATATTTGTTAAAGTGTAAACTGTATTCATTCCGTGACATTTTGTTTCACTATCTAGCAAACACTCAATAAGTTTTTGATATCTATTTGTAGATCAAATCCGTCTAACTTAGATACGTCTACAAGCGACCGAACAAAGATCAAATTGGAAAAAACTTCAAGTAGACATAGCGCTACCATACCTGCACATCGGACTGCTCACCAACCGAAATTGAGCAGGTAAGTTAAATCTGAGAAAGCGTTTTTATCTTTTGAAGAGTGAAGGTTAGGGTTATACCAGTAATGAAAAATCCAAGCGATTCAAAGGTAGGAACTACTCCAACACGGGTTCAATCAGCACTGCAAGGGAGCCAAAAACCGGATGCTGCCAAACTGGTGCTAAGAGGAATAGAAAAGTCTCATCTTGCTCAAGGAGATGGACTAAGACCAGGAAGCAGTAGTGTTACAACCGGTAAATAAGATTATATTTTTAGTGAAAGTGGTTGTTATAAGATTATAAAATTTATACCAACAATTGCTGACTGTTATTATGATTTTGTCACTACATATGTCATTATGCTTGTAATTCACTGGCGGTTATGTTTCAAGTACTTACAGTTTTCTGGTTATTATAGAATATGTTATACAGAGTGCTCTAGAAGTAGTTATGAGCAACTTAGGAACATATTCAGGTATCCAAAATAAAGCAAAAATTACTTACTTACCTAAAATGTGTATTCCAATAAACATCATTTCAGAAAATCTTCATTTGTAGTAATAGCGTTTTACACTAACCGTAACAATTCAGATTAGAATATGGGAAGCGGAAGCCCATTATCTTAGTGAAAAACTCTTAATGGAATTTTTCTTATATTCACCATGTTGGTTATTTAATCATTGGTCATGAATGAATAAGGTGACGTCAGCAAACAGCTGAAGGCTGTCCTGACTCACGACACGGAAACAGTGTTTGTTAATAAGGAATAAGTTTTTTTAAAAGTGTAGTGGTTCAGTCATTCTGTCTCTCGATATTCTTGCGCACATTTTAATTTTGTATCTTCATTCTAACGGGACGCCATGTTTCAACAAATTATTTGGCGAACGGCTGGGTCTGACTAGAGACTTTTTATACAGGGTCTCTAGGTCTGGCTAGAGTTCCTATATGTACTAAGAGTTGAGCCATTGGATCCACAAATCAAGGACCATGTGATGTAGCAAAAATATATTTCATTTGTTTCATTTGAAAGAAGTATGCATAAAGTTTAAAATCGGCAAAAATCAGGTACTCCATGGTTTGTGGATCCAAAACAAGTCACCCTACATGTCCCAACTCTTTCATATATAGGAACTCTAGGTCTGGCTAAGGCTGAAAACACACGAAGCGGTTCACGCCGAGTCGGCAGCCGCCTGCGATAAAACACACGAGTCGGCGCCCAGTCGGCAGCCGACTCGGCGGCCGCCTGCGGCACAGAATAATACCCTAAATCAGAATGGCCTCTCTGTGTCGGCGCTTTAGATGTCAGCATACTGTATTTTTGTGACTTTCAAATGATCCTAGTGGTGTGCATAGGCGGGAAATTCAAAATTATGCGCCTAAATTTTAAACTGAATAGGAATAATCCGTACGTTCAAAGTCCACGCAATTTATATGGAAATGCACAGCACACCATGTGCCACCAAGAGATCTTTTCTGTGCACTCATATTAAATTAACATTTTAAAACCACTAGCATAAAAAACATAACCTTCTTATAAGGGGTCCTTAACCGCCACGGCCACAGGTACACGTGTAAAACATGGAAAACAGCTGACTGCACACCATTAGACTCGCTCATGCTCACAGAAAAAAACTAGCTAAATTTTAAGCCGACAGGCCATTCTGTATTATTCTGTGCCTGCGGTATAAAACACACAAGTCGGCGCCCAGTCGGCAACCGATTCGGCGGCCGCTTGCGATAAAACACACGAGTCGGCTAAAAAGTCGCCGCGATAAACATAACGATGACATGTTGCCAGTATTCCTATTGAAGACAATGGATTCGTTTTCGTTTTATTTTATTTGCATAATCAACATGCTACATGTCCCATATGGCTGGTCTTGCCTGGATTTCAATTATGAATTTTTCGGTTTCGATATTGGAACACATATTTACCACTAAAATTAAATTAGTACATATATAACCTTCAAAACAAATGAGCAGTCAGATACTACTCATCTAAGTAAAATATTTTTTGCACTAATGATTTCAAAATTCATATTTCCCGGTCATTCCCGATGCGCCGAAAATGACTTTTCCCGCACCGGGGTGTTTTTTACTTTCCCACAAAAACTATGGCAATTGTGTGTTCCAGGGGCGCTGTAAACGTCAACAAAAGCTAACAGGTGCTAGGATACGTATAAAAATTTAGTAATTTGTGCTGCCAACTCAGTAAAGTTGTAAAACACTAAATAATATTTTTTTAAGTTTTTCAAATATTTTGAGTTATTCGTTACAAAAAACATTGTACCTACCTCTTTCGGGAAGAATTTTCCCGAATTCGCACTACATGCAGCACTCCCTTCGGTCGTGCTGCAAACAAAGTGCTCATTCGGGAAAATTAACTTCCCGAACTTGTTAGGTAAATAACTATTCATATGTGACAAAAATATTTGACAACCGCGCCTCATACTCACCGCTTTGAAACCGCTTATCGTGTGTACAGTCATAAGATAGCACAGACTTGAGGATACGCTCGAAACGATAGGAAAACCGCGCTCGGCACTTGTTCTGGATGAGCTACATGACGCGTGTTTTGTCCGTTTTAGGTAAATACATAGAATCATGGGCAGAGTCGGCTGCCGACTCGGCGTGAACCGCTTCGTATGTTTTCAGCCTAATAATACACTTTACTAACCTAACCTGTCTACACGTGCTTAGTTTGCGTTTAGTTAACGAAAATCGTAGTGGGGGTACGCCACTTGCTCAAGTAAATAGAACTGATTTTTATTCACTTGACAAAGTAGTTTACTAAATTTTTTACTTGCTCAAGTACTAAATCGTACTAAACGTAAATGTTAACATGATGCAACTAACTAAATTAAGCTACATGATTTATTAACTTGCTTTAGCTGCTATACACGTTTAGAAATTGTAGCAAAAACGAAGGTCACCTCCTCTAGGTGGGTTTTAGAGTACACAAAGTCGAGGCGCATACCACGGTATACCGACGTCACACATACGTCACGAGCAAGCCCCTTGTGACTGGCGCATATGAAGAGACAGCAAAAGTAGCCAAAAGGGACCCGGACACGCTAAAACGAGAAAGTAAACCAAGCAAAATTCATGAGAAGAAGTAGAGCCAACAGGATTGAGGAGATTTCAGAGCTAGTACAAACGTTTCAGTCAGAACGGGAAAAGTTGTCCAGTGAATTAGACAAATACACAAAAGAACTTGAAGAAGTAAGAAATTTAGCGAGAAGGGAGGAAGAAAGGGAAAGAGAAAGGAGAGAACTATATCAGAAAATGGAATATTTAATAAAAAAGTTTGAAAGGGCAAACGAACAGAAAATTAAGTACACAATGGATGAACTCGGACAGATGTCAGCGATAATAGAAAGGAGTGACCAAAGAAGCTGGTTAAATAGAATTGAGGAACTGGGAATTAGGACAAAAGGAGAAAGAAAGAAATTCTTGGACATAGAAACTCAGAGGAAAAAAGTAATATTAGGATTCTGGAATGGGCAGGGGTTAATAAAAGAACGAAAAATAAAACATCTGATAAAAGAAGCAAACGAATATAAAATAGACATCTTGAAACGAACCAAAAAAATGTAATACCTAGAAAGATTGAAAATTACATTTTCTTCCACGGTGTTATATAAAACTGTTTTTACGACACCTCGGGGTACGAGAGTGCCACCTAACTTATCACGTCCGAGAAACGTCACCACTCGCTCTGGAATTCTCGAAAACAGACTAATAGCCACGGCTGAATACGCTCAGGGAGATGGGCATGGTCCTATGAACGGGACGTCGTAGGGACAATTGTGACTACGTATACAACATCTTACAGAATAATAGGGCGCCACGGGATTCAGTATTTGAACCCGCGTCTGACAACCCCGAAAGCCAAACGGGGAGAGTATCGGTGCAACTTTGAGACTCCTTGAAGCCAACAACCGGAGCGCTTGAACCTACCTTGACGCTCACTGAATCGTCCAGGGTCCGCTTTACATTAATCTTACACTAACCGCCAATCGGACGACGACTCTACAGATAGCTTACACTGAAAATCAACATGCAACACAAAGTAAAATGTAGCGGGGATGTTTGACAAGTGGGTCTAGTGTCTTTCAAATACACATACGGTACACAAATGGAGTACATAAACAAGATACACAAATAGGTTGCTTAAAGACGGTGCACCAATAATGATTAGTACGCAAGGCGTGACAGAAATGGGGGATGTTAGCACAACGAATGTTGAATTAGCGCACACTCATGCTTAGCGACAATAAATCTAGCGCAAAGAAAATGTGTTGGCAGAAGGCCCCGTATATAGCAATGGTGCTCGCACTCTTTAATGCACAAAGAGAGTGACACAACAAATGTTAATTTAGCGCACACTCATGCTTAGCGTGGGCGGCTTACGACTAGTACAACACCTCATCGCATAGCTTAGCCTGCGGTGTTCGCAAGCGACATCCAGCCGACGGCTCGTATACCAAAGTCGCGAAATGAAACGGGTGGCTCCACCAAGCTCGAAGCGGGGCCGATTATGGTGCTATCCCTCAAGGGTCCCAAACTGGACCCAATGATGCGACCAAATACAACAAAACTCGCACGTAAAATTCGCCCAGGGGTAATCGCTTTCGGAAATAATCCCAACAAAGGGTTGATGGCACGAACGGCCCATACGACAGGAGAAGCGCCTGGCACTACACGGAGTCACCACCATCCACCCGACTCCCCTCAAGCTCCAGAACACTCAAATCTTAATGACGGGAAACATATCCTCGAAAGCGCCAAGTGGACGCCCACCCCCGAAGGGGGTTCGCAGCGGCCGGACTCGATACCTGCACGCTTGCTTCCAGGAATTCTAGCCGAACTTGCACAAGCCAACTAAAGCGGCCTATACAGCGTACGCTAAAAGTCACTGAAAGCTTGCATAGAATTCGATAGACTTAAATTTGAGTGGAAAAATATGAAAAACCTATATACACACGGGGTCGTAATTTAGAAAAATAGCCGTACATTCGTAGTTTGAAAATTTCCTGACAACGGATGCACACAAAACAAGCTTGGTCCTGTGTTTTTAACAACAGAAAGCTTAAAAGAGATGGTGATGGACTATAGCATGATAAATAATAGAGGGAGCTACCTGAAAATAAGAGGAGAAATGCGGAAATACTGTCTAATAAATGTTCACGCGCCAACCAAAGAAAAAGACCCAGAAGAAAAAACAGAATTTTATGAAGACCTATCAGAAGTGTTGAATAAGTTGCCAAGATATGAAATAAAGAAATTGCTGGAGAACTAAACGTCAAGGCAGAGAAGAATAGGTGGTAGGGGTAGCAGGGAAAGAGACAGACATACAAGAACAATAGAAAATGAAAACAAATCGACATATGAAGGCGCAGCAATATTACAAAAGGAGAGAAACAAAAACGCTGAAGACTGGTTTGACGAAGAATGTGAGGAAATGGTAAAAGAAAAAAAAGAGGGCGAAAATGAAAGTATTACAAGAAAAAACCTTAGAAGCACAAGAGGAGTATAAAATAATAAGAAATAGAACAAATAATTTATGCAGAGAAAAGAAAAGAGTGCTGCTAAATAAAAAACTGGAAGAGATAGAGGAATACAATAAAAATAATAATTCGAGATTATTCTATAGGAATTTGGCAAAAGAAAAACAAACCAGCAAACATGTAGCAATGGATCTTAAAGATATGGTGAGAGGAAGGGAAAGTAATGAATATCTGGATGGAACACTTCAGCAGAATGTTAGTGAAACAGAACGAGAACATAGAAGATGTACAGCTAGTAAATAAAAATCCAGAAAACGGTTTACTGACATGGACGGAGTTTGCAGAAGCTTTCAAGAAGATGAAGCATAATAAAGCACCAGGGAGGGATGCTATCACAAACGAGCTTATAAAAAATGCAGACAAAATGTTATTTGAGCTAATCTAGCAATATGAAACATAAAGTGCTACCGGAAAAATGGAGAGCCTGAATCATAAAACTCACTTTTAAAAAAGGTGACAGGACGGTACCAAAAAATTATAGACCAGTTTCCTTGCTTAATGTCACGTATAAATTACTAGTTAACATAGCTAACAAACGTTTATAAAAAGAAGTAGCTGGAAAGATTGAAATTGTCAAACTGGATTCAAGGAAGAAAAATCAGTAGTGGACAACATATTTATCTTACGTCAGATTCATGAGAAATACAGGAAGAAAACCATACCCATACAAGCAGTATTTCTGGACAATATGACTCAATAGAGAGAAAGCAAGTAACTCAAACGATGTTAGACCTCGAGATTCAAGCAGAATTAGTAGCGATAGTTAAAATGACTCTAGAAACAACAAATAAAATAAGTTTAGGAGTCATTGTGAAACAAAATAGGTTATGGTGGTTAGGGCACGTGGAGAGAATGAATGGCAGTGATCCGGTAAAAAAACCGCTGAAAAGTGTAGTTGGAGGTAAAAATAGAAAAGGCAGGCTCAAAAAGACTTGGTGAGATAATGTAACAGAGAACTAGACCAAATTTAATATAAACAAATGGGAGAAGAAAACGAAGAACCGGAAAGAATGGAAAAAAATAGTAGACAATCTAAGCCAAAGGCCTGCTGGCCTGTAGTGCTGATATATTATTATATGGGTCATTCTCTTGAAGTAGTATACAATCTATTTGATTTTAGCTGTCACAGCAGATATCTCGGCTATTGTTAGAGATATGACAAAATGTTATAGAAGAAAAGATGTTCTACATTTAATTTTCTATTATCTGCCGTAGCCCAAAAACAATTGAGTATCAAATGTGTTAGATGTAGCAAATACATTCATAATTTTAAATGGAACGTACCCAATTTTATTGCATATTCTAAAACCGTAAGATATTCTCTTTAGTATAGGTAAACCTACAATATTAACAATCAAAACTATTATTTCCATCAACATACTATTAACCCAGTAGGTATATTTATTCAATTTTTAATGTTTTTTCTCAGTTGATGATGGTCTGAATAACCATTTTAATAAAAGTAGGAATAGAGATACCCTTCAGAAATCTAAAGAGATGTTAATATGATCTATAAACTCGATAAAATGTATCACTACTGTTGATAATTATCTGTAGATGTCATTGTATTTAAAAAAACCTATTATCTAGGAGCCCAAAATCATATGCGTTTGCCCGTTCTTAATATTCAACCTAATTTGTTACAAAAATTAATAAAGGATTGAAAACTCACAGTGAATTGAATAACTTTTACGTTTATAAATAATTTCAGGTAATTGGGTACATTTCTAAACAAAAATAAACTTAAGAAACTCTTGATGAGTAAAAAGTAATGTTATTTAACATTTTGTTGCGTAAGTATTGGCATCAGTTCTCGTATGTAACACCCGCAACAAACTCTACTCCGTTTTGTTAAAAGTATTCTAGATAGCAATGCAATTTTGTTTAGTTGTTTGTTCATAACATACAATGGTTTTGACATTTCGTTGAAAATGGCCCTCGGCAAAGCTTTATCGCAAGACCTTCGAAATGTTATTATTAATTTATCAATGTCTGGCAAAGCATCGTATAGGAGCATTGCAAAAGAATTAAATCGCGTTTTACAGTATGAGATATTGTAAAATAATTTTTTTCCAATACCTACCTAAAGATCTGCATTTTATTCACTAAAATCTCGCTATTAAAGTACCTCTTTATTCACTAGTGATTAATAGTATATTATGTTATTAGGAGCAAAAGTTATATTTTATGTGGCGTGGCCGGACGGGTTATCTGCCGAGCTTGCGAGGCAGATAAGTACAGCCGAGCCACATAAAAATACTTTTGCTCCGAATAACATATAGTATTTTTTCTTGAAACTTTTTTATAACAAATTATTTACAACTTTGTGAACAAAATTCGAAGAAAATTACTTGATCTCGTCAGCGGCAGATAATATTATCTGCCGCTGACGAGTGGCAGATAAAGTCGTCAGCGGCAGATAATAACTTTTTCTACTCCCGCATGTATATATTCTGTTTTCTTCACAATCTACAGAATGGATATGTAGGCAATTGTAGTTAACTGAACGTATATGATTTCATATCCACACAAGGGTGGATATGAAATACACCAATCACAAACCACGTTAGTCGTGATTACCTAGGCAACTTTCATTAATTGTTTGTTTTGCAATGGGCACGCCCTGCTGTGCCCTGTTTGTGGCAAACGTGATTTTGTTGTAAGATATCTTATTAATTAGCGTTGAATAAATTTTCTTTTAATTTTCCATTCTTTTCCATTGATAGGTCGTAGAAAAAATACACTGTACAACTCGAGTGGAATGTCCATATCGCCCTCGGATAATTGAGCACTCCGCCTACGGCGTCGTGCTCAAACTTTATCCTCGTGCGATATGGACATCATATCCACTCTCGTTGTACAAACTACTATTATCTGCCGCTTGGCAATAAAGTGACAGTTTAGCATCATCAATCCAGCAGTATAATGCCATATTTTACTGCCGTTTGAAGAAAAAATAGTTTTTATTCACTTCTGAATACATTAGCGTAAAATATTATAGTATGCAATTACTTAAACTAAGTTGGATTTTCAAAATTTATTTCAAAACATAATTTACATTGACATCTGTTACATTTTAATTAATATTAATTTAAATGTTAATTCCAAAGTCCTTTGTGTAGGTATTGGAAAAAATTTAATATATCACTCTTGAATAAAGACATTTTATTAACTAGCGAAAAGTATTCACTCAGGGCTTCGCTCCTCGTGAATACAAATTTCGCTCATTAATAAAATATGTCTTATTCACTTGATGTATAATAGCTATTTATGGTTTAAGTGAATAAAGACCAATTTTATCCACGCAAAAATTGTTTAGCGCACGAGGCGTAAGTCGAGTGCGATAATGTTTTTGAGTGGATAAAATTTTCTTTATTCACGTGTATCATACAAGATTTTTTCCAATATTGCAACATTTTCAAAAAATTTTATTGATTAGGTAATTTATTTACATAAATATTGATTGTACTATCAATAATTTGAAGAACTCTTAAACCAGGAAAGTTGACTCTATTTTCGTCAGAGTCAAGTACAGTGGAAACTAAGTTGACTCTACTTTCGTCAGGGTCAAGTGCAGTGGAAGTTCCAGGCCTTTCATTTGAATTTACATCTGCCAAAATTTTTCTTGACGTGGATATTTTTTGAGCAATTGATTCGTCGATATACTGTTCTGCTACTGTAGAAGACTTCCAGCCTCCATGTCTTTTTAGAGTTAATAAGTCAGCTCCTGCATTCGCTAGTAAATTTGCGGAAGTTCTTCGGAAACAGTGTCCGGTATAAAGATCATGATTTGGTAACTTCAGATATTTTACTATCATTTGAGGTATCTTTGCAAAAGTGTTGATACCAATAGGTTGTATTGTGCACTTTTGATTACGATAACAGAGAAAAAAATTTCTGTGTGATATGTTTTGTGGACGTAAATTTTTGTACTTCTTGTAAATTTCTATCAAATCAACTTGACAGTTTTCATTGATAATTGTAAATTTGCGGCTTTTATTTGTTTTAGTGTCCGGAAGCGAAATTATTAGAACAGACTCTTTCTCATCAATATCATCAACTCGAATTTTATGTAGTTCGTCAATTCTACATCCGCCAGCTATACCCATAATTAATACTACCTATAAAGAATGAAAATTAGGAAACGTATTTCAAGGATGATTATAAAAATTTCATTAGGGGCCTCGGATAAAAATCTGTAAAAATCCGTTTTTTCAAAAGTTTTCGACTTTTTTGGTTTGTAACCTGAAGATTGTCTTTTTATAAAAGCGATGAGCCTTGAAAACCTGAAGAACTCTAAAATAATTAAATGAAATTTTGAATAGTTAGGTTTACGTACTTAGAAATATCAATATTCTCATTTATGGATAGCATTGCTCTGAGCATCGAGTAATGAGACCATAAGGTGGACACCTTTACTTTCTGCGATTTTTCTAAGAAATATGCTAGAAGTATTTCCTCGTTAACAGTTTTCACAGTTTTTATTGTCTTCCAGTCACAAAATGTTTTGTACTCTTTTTCGTAAACTAATTTAGATTTTTCTGGCAATAAATTGGATACTGCAATCGCAGCTTCGTTCAGAACATCTTCTGGTATGCTTTCTTTCATGTTATTTGCCATTTCAAACACAGTTGCGGACTTTAAATCGGCAAATTGAAGAATTTGCGTGAAATGTCACATGAGACATGAAACAAACGATCCTAGCAACGAAAATTTCAAACGTAGTGCGACGTTTTATTTTTTTTACTTTATTCGTGTTGTCAATAGCAGTGTGAATAAAGTGTTGTTAGAAACATTTTATTCACTGTTTTGATTAATTTTATTCACCTTTATGATTAAAATGTTGTTTTAATAATGAAATTCAATATATGTAATGATCATTTTAATAAGCAAAATTGGAAAAATAACTATTAACAACAGGTTCTATTGCGACAAAAGAGCATATTAAAGAAAATTTTCGGTGCCTGATTCTGAACTGAGAATTTTACGGAGCATCGTAAAGAAAAATTGTCGTGCTAATTGCAGCTCTAGCTGTTATTTTGAATTAAGCCACTGGAAAAAAATATTCGAAGTCAACATGTTTAAGAGCTATGCAAAAAATTGAGTTTAAATCTTATAAGGTAAGCTTTTGTATATACAGTGAGGTCGTAAAGTTTGGAATAAATTCAGTATTTCCTAACATGTACGTTTCCGGCTAAAACGCTCGGACCCGTCAATTTTTATTTTTATTTGAGCATTTTTTTAAATAAAATGCATACATACAGAAGCAGAAAATTAACAAAGGGGGCACATTGAAAAATGGGAAGTAGTGAAAGCTCTCAAACAACTACAGATAGGAAAGGCCCCCGGTATAGATGGGATAAGACCGGAAATGCTAAAATACATGGGAGAAGAAGGGACCGAACTCTTGTATAGGATTATACTCACGGCTTGCGAAGAAAACTCTATACCGAAGGACTGGAGAACGGCAGTGTTAGTCCCTGTACATAAAAAAGGAGAATTCAACAACTGTAACAACTATCGTGGACTATCCCTACTATGCGTGTCGTATAAAATATTCGAAAGGATAATAGAAGAAAGGTTAAGGAATAAGATAGAAATTACAATGGGAGATACTCAGGCGGGATTTAGAGCCGGCAGATCAACGCAGGATTGGATATTTGCGGTACGACAAATAGTTGAAAAAATAATAGCGACCAAGCAACAACTACATGTGTGCACAATAGACTTAGAAAAAGCGTTCGATAGCATAAACAGGGATGAAATCTGGAAGGCTATGAGGTATGGCGTTATCGATGTTTTTTTTAAATTGAAACCCGCTTTTTTTATTACGGAATCTGAAAGAACGCATCTTTTTATTTACGGTAAGGTAATTTTTGGGTATAGGTCACATTACCAAAAATTAAGAAAACAAATTTTAATTTGCAAAATACTAAATTTGATTTTAAGAGGTGTGATTTTACGCTTTTATCAATGACAGCAAGGTGAGAAATGAAGTGAGCAAAGAGAAAGAGCTATGGAGAAGATATATACAGGAAAAGACAAACCAAAGCTATGAAGAGTACAAGAAACAAAGGAAAGTAGCGAAAGAAGAAATACAGAAGGCAAAAAAAGAAACATGGGAGGAGTTCGGAGCCAAATTGGAGGAGGACAGCAGGAGTAATCAAAAACTTTTTTTCAAAGTGCTTAAAAACCTTAGACAACCAAAGAAAAATCCAGAACAAAATATGTACATCAAGAACAAGAATGGGGAAGTAATTACAGAAAAACAAGCAATAATTAGCAGGTGGAAAGAATACTATGAAGATCTACTGGGAATAGGAGCTAACAGTGTGAAGGTAAACAATGGAAATGATAAGAGGGAGCCAAAAGAAAAGGAAAACGATACAATAACAGAGGAAGAGTTCGAAGAGGCTATACACAGACTAAAAGTGGGGAAAGCAGCAGGACACGACGAAATAACACCGGAAGAGATTAAAAAGTATGGGACCGTTGGGACGAAGGTTGCTGAAAATATGTAGAATGGCGTGGGCAGGAAAAGTAATACCGAAGGACTGGGAAGTAGCACTAATAGTTCCGATCTTCAAAAAGGGAATCAACAAAGAATGCCAAAATTACAGGGGTATTTCACTACTGAGTGTGCCGGGAAAGATCTATGAAAGGATTCTAGACACAAGAATAAGGAAAATAGTGGACAAACAGCTCATAGACTCCCAAAGTGGATTCAGAGCAGGGCACAACACACAGGAACACATATTCACGATAAGACAGATAATGGAAAAAACATTAACATATACTTAATAAAGAAGCTTACATCTGTTTTATTGATCTGGAGAAGGCCTTCGATAGCGTTCCTAGAGAGAACATATGGAAGAACCTACAGAAAAGAGGGGTAAAAGATGATCTATTGGAAGCAGTAAAATCTTTGTACAATAAAACCAGAAATTATGTTAGGACAC
Organism: Agriotes lineatus; assembly: GCA_940337035.1. Lineage (NCBI taxonomy): Eukaryota > Metazoa > Arthropoda > Insecta > Coleoptera > Elateridae > Agriotes > Agriotes lineatus. Next base: position 118,293 of record CALNHX010004029.1, read on the forward strand.
ACAATGTAAACTCAGAGGAATTCGTCACAACACAGGGAGTAAGACAAGGAGGGATAATGAGCCCTATATTGTTCCTAGTAGTCATGGATGAAGTAATCAAAGAGACAAGAGAAGAGGCAAAGGGAATAATGATAGGAAACTGGAACATGAAGAGAGTGGAAATAACAGAATGTGCCTTCGCAGACGATATCGCAGTGTTTGCAAAATCAGAAAAAGACATGAACGAAAATATGAACAGATGGAAGACAGCATTAGAAAAGAGGGGACTAAGAATAAACAGGGAGAAAACCAAAGTGATTGTGATAAGTGACCAAAACAAAACAGTGAATATACGTGTAAACGGTGAAAAACTTGAACAGGTAGAAACATTTAAATACTTAGGTACCATAATAGACAGTAAAGGAAAGGTGGAAGTGGATATTGACAATCGAATAAAATCGGCATCCAACATGTTCATGGCTCTAAAAAGATCTTTCATAAACAAAAAAGAGATTTCTATAAAAACAAAATTAACAGTGTACAGAACAATCTATACCCCAATATTAATATACGGAAGTGAATCGTGGGTGTTAAACAAGAGTAACAATTCAAAAGTACAAGCCTCGGAGATGATATATCTTAGGAGAGTGTTAGGAGTAACAAGGTTGGATAGGATTAGAAACGAAGAAATAAGAGAGAGACTATCAGTAGAACCAATACAAAAGAAAATTGAAGAAGGGCAATTAAGATGGTTTGGACACATATGCCGAATGGAAAACAGAAAACAAACTAAGAAAGTGTGGGAAGCAAGGGCAGAGGGAAAGAGAAGAAGAGGAAGGCCAAAAGAAACATGGAACCAGGCGATTGGAAAAATAATAAAAAGGAAGGGCAAAACATGGAACCAGGCAAAAGACCTCGCGGAAGACAGAAAAGAGTGGAGAAAATTTTGCAAGTATTAGGCAAGAAACCTCGACACCCAATGGGTATGAAGAGGAAGGATTAAGTAAGTAAGTAAATCAATGTCAGCAATCAACAAAAAACATATCAGTCGTCTTAGTTACTGTCAGGCAGACAACGGTGCACAATTTGTACATTTAATTTAGTTGTTTTAGAAATTACTAAACTTAGTATTTTGGGATTTTTAAATTTTGTCTTAATTTTTGTTCATCTGATCTATACTCAAAAATCAGCTTACCGTAAGTAAAAAGATGCGTTCTTTCAGATTCCGTAATGAAAAAAGGGGTTTCTATTTAAAAAAACATGGATAACGCCATACATCATACACGGAACAACCTGTATGTATGCATTTTATTTCAAAAAATGCTCAAATAAAAATAAAAATCGACGGGTCCGAGCGTTTTAGCCGGAAACGTACATGTTAAGAAATACTGAATTTTAAATAAGAATAAAATTGTAAAAGTTATTGTACTATATACGTAGAAGCTATTCTTATTTAACAAATGATATTTAATTTAATTTAATTTAATTCCAAACTTTACGACCTCACTGTATATATATGCGAGTATTTTATGAATGCAGCAGTATCTCGCTTCCAATTTTTCAAGCCTGTTTATCCAGCCAGTCGCCATCTTGTAGTCCTCTGGATTCCATGGCTCAATTAATTTCTGCTGCTCATGATCTGGGTTGCCTTCCTCTTCTTCTTCGAATGTTCGGAATCCAGCTCCATATTTTCTTTGGCCACCTATGGTCTTCTATACGTTGTAAGTGGCCATACTATTTTAACTGTTTCGTTTCAACAGTAGGTATCTATAATGAAACCACGAACTTCCATCTGTTGTTTGATATCTTCATTTCTTACATGTTCAAGTCTAGACAAGCCGCAACTACGCCTCCAGAAGTCCATTTCAAGGGCATGAAGTTTGTCTTTATTCCTTTTAGTTAGTTCGCATACTTTAACGCCATAGGTTGTAATGCTTTCTACAATTATTGTCTTATAAATAGTAGTTTTAGTTTCCCTTGTTATTTTATTGTTCAATAAAACAGAGTTCAATTGTTTGATCGCTCTTGGGTTGATTTTGTTATTTATGTTCTCGTTAGTTTCCCTTTTCAGTAAAAGTAACTCCCAGGTATTTGAACTTATTGGTGTTCTTTATTGTCTCTGGTCCTCTATAAAGATTTTGTCCTTTCTTGCCCACAACCAAGTATTCCACAATGTTAAGCCCCATTTTTTGTACTCATCAATTTCATCACCTGCCGCTATAACCTGGTCATCAGCAAACAACAGAGTGAAAAATGCTTCGTCATTAATTAGTATACCCATATTAAGACACTTCTTAATCCACCCTTGTAGAGCTTGAAGGAGCCAAGTAGCATCCTTATCTCAACCCTATCGATACTTTATTTGCTATCTTTACAGCGCTAACACATCCCGTGTACACATTCCTTTTAAGTAGGTACTATTGACACCTATATTGTACATACATGCAATTCCATGACTTGCTTAATGGAAGGGTGTCGTACGCTTTATGTAAATCTACGAACGTTAGATGTACCGGTCTATCGGTTAGCTAAATCCACTTTGCTTTTCTGGTTCTTTCAGAACTTCTTCAACTCGTGCTTTAATGATTCTTACGTATAAGCGTGCTAGAGAGCTAATAACACTTATGCCTCTATAATTATTACAATCTAGACTATTTCCTTTTTTAATACAAATGTTATATAAGCTTTTTCCAGTCTTTAGGGGTTGTTGACCGTGTAGGCACTTATTAGTGATGGTTCTAATGGACATTCGGGGCTGCTTTTATTAGTTCTTTCTATGGGTATGTTTCCAGGGCCGGCCGATTTTCCATTTTTCATTCCATTAGTGTATTTTTCATTTCGTCTATATGTAGGTCTCTCATGGCAACTCCTTCTAATTCTGACCCGTAGTCAATACTGTTATCTTATAAGTATTTGGTTCGATCTTCCGTTAGCAACTTTTTGTAATGCTTTTTCCAGATATCCATGGTTGATTCCTCCTTTATCTCTGTTTTGTGTTCTTAAACCTTTAAGCAATTTCCACGAATGGTGTTTCCTGTGCAGTTGTTTACCACAGAACAACTTTCTTGCTTTTGTTTGTCACCTTAATTTTGATTCTAAAGTTGTGTTTAATTTCTTATTATTAGGCAAAGGAAAGGCCTGTACTGACAGGAAAACAAAAGAAGAACAGGTTAATGTGGGCCAAAACTCACAAAAACTGGACAAAAGAACAATGGGGCAAGGTAATATGGAGTGACGAATCCAGGTTTGAGCTTTGTGTGGCAGATTTGCCAAATAGGGTGATTCAGAAAAAATCAGAAACTTACCATCCAGGTTGCCTTCGTAAAAAAGTGAAGCATCCTGCTTCTATTATGGCATGGGGATGCATGTTTTCTTCTGGCATGGTAGACTTCACTTTGCGGAAGGCATTATCAATGTTAGCAAATACATTACCATTTTAAAAAATCATCTTTTGCCTACCACTGATGAATTGCAGTCTAATGGGGACAACTATATTTTCCAACAAGGTGACGCCCCTTGCCATACTGCAAAGAAAGTGAAGTTGTGGATGAATGAAAATGATATTAGGTTATAGACTGGACTTTTAGTAGCCCCGATATGTCTCCAATTGAGACTTTGTGGAGGAATCACATGAAAGAAAATCTCAGAAATCGCCCAGTACAAACTTTAATTGAGTTAAAATTGAAAATACAAGAAATACAGCATTCGTTCACTCGGAAAGAATGTGAAAATTTAGTAAACACCATGCCAAAACGTTTAAAAAATAGAGGCAATGTTATGCAGTGGGGATTTCATTTTGAAATTTTTATGATTTATACGTAAAATCTAAATTATTTCTTTTTCACTAGTTATACAGCATTTAATTAGTTTGCCTAATAAGATGTTGCAGTTTATAAATTTAACGTTGTCTTTATTTTTATTCGATTTGTATTATTTACTAGCCGTTAAAATGTACGAAATGCAAGCGGGTGAATTAATATGATTTTGGGCTCGTACTTGTTACGAGAGAAGTACCTATATATTTGATCCGAAAATTTTAAATTTGTGACTATATCTGAATTTACGTCGGAATAATAGACGCACTTATGTAGACACGTAGACATGATAGATATGCATAAACAATGAGAGTTGTGTCAAACACGTCTTTAACACATTCACCGCTGGCGACTCCAATCGGAGCCAAACAGTTAGTTTTATATTCGTCAGCAGTCAACCAGCACTCAATCTGAGCGTTTGTAAGCTTCTTGAATATATAGGGCGACTGTTGTTCAGTGTGCTGTGGTTGCCAAAATTTGCATTTGGATACTGAAAATCAATTATCAAATTTGTATGCGCTGAAGGTATGCAAAAATTCCGCATGTTGCAAGATCGGCTACCGCAACTGTATTCTGGAAAGTTCACAGCTCAATTTAGGTAAATTATGAGTGCAAACTATTTTACAGTCAACTTCTTCTAACAACTAGAGATGCTGTGAGATGTGAAAGATGTCAACTATTGATGTATTAGTATAATGCGTGCTTAACCCAAGAAATGCATATTACCTATATTTAATAAGTACTGGGTGTCTTAAAATGAATTACATGTAGTATGCTTTGAATTTCCCATAATGCAATCTAAAATTTTTCTTAAAATTGGCAAGACTGTAAGTCTATGTCAAATTCAAGGTTAGTAGGTTAGGTTTTCCATCAGTATTGACACAGACTGACGCAAAATCTAACCTGCTAACCTCGAATTTGACATAGACTTACAGTCTTGCCAATTTCAAGTAAAATTTTAGATTGCATTATGGGAAATTCAAAGCATACTAGATGTAATTCATTTTAAGACACCCGGTAGGTATATTTCATATAAAAATTATAACCAGATGTTTCCATACGAATATATAAAGTATGGTCATAATTTTTTTTTCATCTAGTATGGCTATAAACTCCCGTGACATTTACAGTGTCAAATGCAAAATTTTGAGAGTATTTGATAAGTACTAAATACCTACTATTTCAGCTGGTTGTACTTAACGGTCAGCAGCGTCAAACTTGTAAGTAAGGTTATGATAAATTATTTGTTATTTCGCTAAACTTAAATATACATCGCAGTTTTAGTGAAATAAGTAAAAACATAATTTATTAATAACTTGAGTAAGTAATCTTGTATTATATACAGGGTGTTCGGATAATAGGGAACCATACGTTGATGGTGAGTTCTACGCATTAAAATAATAAAAAAACTTCATATGCAGTATTGTCCGAAAATCGTTATTGGCGTAGATACCGACCCTTAAAGTTTAACTTTTTTTTTAAATTTTTTATTAATTTTTATAACTGAGTAGATAATTATGATACGAACCGATAAACAGATCAGATCAACAAAGAAAATGTACGTCGCCACATAAAGCGACGACAGTACAAAGGGCCCTAAAAACATCTGTTTACCAAGCCGTCGCGATCTTGCACAAACAAAGAAAAAATATATCTATTTTCAAAAACCCTCGTAGAAACATAAAACTAATGGCAACCCCAGCGAAATTTTAAAGTGCAGCAAAGTGGCGCTCATAAACTTTATTCGAACCGGCCGGCCAAGAAAGGCGACAGCAAGCGAAATACGCCTCACGTATGAGCAAGAGCGCTTATACTTAAAAGGGCACATAAAAAAAATACTCCGCGGCCCCGGAATACCCCGTGTTTGGTAGCAAACGAAAGGGAAAACCACCGCTAATTATTAAAACAATCCGCGAATCGACAGCAGCAACACACGCCGAACGCGCCACATTTTCCTGGAAGCAGAAGCACCAATTTTAGCCCGAGTACAAGCCCGAATTCTTAAAATCGCCGGGGTAGGCATGCAGATCACCCACCGTCCGGCAAAGGAAATTAATACCAACGAATATATCAGCATTGCAGATTGAATTTACTTAAATTAAGAAATTTTCACAAAAGCAATAAACTAAGACAGGGTTGTCTAGCATCAAAATACGGGGAAAAATTAGACGAATTTTTTTGAAGCAAGTATGAAATTTGAGCCTCAAACGGTCAACGAGCGCGCACGCAAAAATAACGTGCGCGATATATGCACGGGCATTGGGAAAATTAATTCATACGGCGAGTTTAGCGACAAACACCCTCATATCAGGTATCAAAAGGACCGCCGTTTCGCGAGCTATGCCATGCGACACAAATCAGGTCGATAATTGATCGCGCCGCGCAATTAAACGCGATAATTCGAAATGCATCAAAAACGGGCCAAAACATCCCTTCTACCTCGACCAATGGGCTGCGAGATCGCGTCTGACAAAGGACTGGCCCCTTTAAATAGTCGGACGCTGGCAGTAGGAACTTACTCAACCCAGGAGAGTCAGCCAACAGCATCCAGCCTTCCAGGACCAGCTAGCTGCTCCAGCCTTCCAAGGATCTACCAGCCCCAGCCTTCCAAGGATCTACCAGCCCCAGCCCTCTCCAGAGCCTATCACCTTCGTTAGACATAGCTGGTTGCCGCATCCATTGGACATAGCTGTTTGCCGCATCTACTGGACTTAGCTGTCTACCGCATCTACTGGACATAGAGCCTGCCGCATCCACTGGACTTAGCTGTCTACCGCATCTACTGGACATAGAGCCTGCCGCATCCACTGGACTTAGCTGTCTACCGCATCTACTGAACATAGAGCCTGCCGCATTCATTGGACATAGCTGTTTGCCGCATCTACTGGACTTAGCTGTCTACCGCATCTACTGGACATAGAGCCTGCCGCATCCACTGAACTTAGCTGTCTACCGCATCTACTGGACATAGAGCCTGCCGCATCCATTGGACATAGCTGTTTGCCGCATCTACTGGACTTAGCTGTCTACCGCATCCACTGGACTTAGCTGTCTACCGCATCTACTGGACATAGAGCCTGCCGCATCCATTGGACATAGCTGTTTGCCGCATCTACTGGACTTAGCTGTCTACCGCATCTACTGGACATAGAGCCTGCCGCATCCACTGGACTTAGCTGTCTACCGCATCTACTGGACATAGAGCCTGCCGCATCCATTGGACATAGCTGTTTGCCGCATATACTGGACTTAGCTGTCTGCCGCATCTACTGGACTCAGAGCCAACCGCATTCGTTGGACTTAGAGCCAATCGCCTTCGTTGGACTTAGAGCCAATCGCCTTCGTTGGACTTAGAGCCAATCGCCTTCGCTGGACAGAGAGCCTGCCGTCTTCGGGGGATTTGGACACGGAGCCACTTTAGCCGCCGGCACCGCCTCCGAAGGACCACACCAGCTTCCAACTGCATATGTTAGTTAGTAGTGTAAATATAATAAACTTTGTTCCAATCAAATCCAGTGTCTAGCTGAGGGTAACGCCCACCCTCCTCTTCCGAAACCGACGCCATTGAAGTAACCCTACCGCTGAGCTATAAACCGAGGCGTGTTAACTACTTTAAACTTGGTGTACGTGCTCTTTATTGAAATGCTCACAAACAAAAAGAAAAATAATCGATAACATGTATTTTGAACTGGCAGTTAACCTAAAACCATATTTTCTTTTTAGTCATAACTTTTATATCTCAAGACATACCTCCGCTAGATACGGCATCTTGTAGGGAATAAAAAAATTCAAAATTAATGTACTCTTGTTTGGTATGCGTAACATAAACCGTTTGGTTAGAAATTCTATCTAAAGTTTTAAGGCTTTTCTTTTCAGGGTTATTATCTGATTAGCCTTGATAACAAAAATATCATACATTGATGGTGAGTTCCACGCATTAATATGTATAATAAAAAAACTTCATATGCAGTATTATCCGAAAATCGTTATTGGCGTAGATACCGACCCTTAAAGTTTTGGCAATAGCTGTATTTTATTTTATTCATAGAACACATATCAAATACCATAAATCTAAATTTAACATAATAAAAAAACAACACACGGTTTGATGTTTCTTTAAACTTTATGCTACTTTTATAAACATTCACAGCACATGTTCGAAATGCCCTCCGTTCATGCGTATACAGCTCTGCGCTCGTAGCACCAACGATTCCCTTACGCGCCCGAATGTCGCTAGTTGATCACGTATAGTTTGACAAGCATCTATTATACGCTGTCTGAACTCTTCTAAATTCTCGACAGGAGTAGCATAAACAATAGCTTTTAACCATCCCCACAAAAAAAAGTCCAGAGGATTTAAATCCGGCGATCTTGGCGGCCATGGGACTGATCCAGCCCGTCCTATCCATCTTTCTGGGTAGATTTCATTAAGGTACTGGCGCACTGCATTACTGAAATGAGCAGGAGCTCCATCCTGTAATAACCACATGTTTCTTCGGACTTCCAACGGAACATCTTCAAGTAACTGTGGAAGATCGTTCTCTAAGAAAGATAAATAAATCGGTCCTGTTAATCTATTCGGAAAAAAATGAGGTCCTATTAGTTGATCTCCGAGTATCCTAATCCATACGTTTACGGAAAATATTTCTTGGTGTCCAGCTTCAATAATTTCGTGTGGGTTTTCTTCTGCCCACAAATGAGTGTTTCGAAAATTTATAAATCCGTCTCTAGTGAAACCTGCCTCATCTGTATACAAAATGTGAGACAGAAATGCTGGATCAGTGGTGCGTTTTTGCAAAATCCACTGGCAGAATTCGATTCGCCGTGGATAATCACCAACTTTTAATGCCTGAACCTTTTGAAGATGGTAAGGGTGTAACAGTTGTTCGTGAAGAACTTCCCAAACTATCGAGTTAGACACTCCCTCCGTTAAAGCAATCGTTCTCGTACTAGTCCCAGGATTTGCCTCAACTAGATCTAAAACTCTTTCTTCCATTTCTGCACTACGCGTTGTCCTTGGCCGTCCACGATTTAATCGAGAAGAAATAAATGTACCCTCTTCTCGAAGGCGTCGATCTATGTTGCCAAACATATTATTATTTGGAATTCGGCGATTAGGAAATGATTCCCTTTAAAGACGTTGCGCTTCTCTTGCATTACCATTTGCTCGTCCATAATTTAGGTGCATATCCCCCATCTCAGCAAAAGTATAATTAAAATTCATTGTTAACACAAACTCAAATGTCAAGTTAAACAATTATAATAGGGAGTTTTTGCATAACGTTCCGCTAAAATGACGGCACGTTAAAGTCCATGTTACTTAGCTACGTCAACGATACAGCCAATCAAAATTAAATCTTTCGATTTTAACGTAACATTATTTTAACGTAACGTTGTGCAAAAACTCCCTAATTGCACGTAAACAACTCGACATCAAACAAACAAAAGTTGCATTTTTGTTATCAAGGCTAATCAGATAATCGTCCTGAAAAGAAAAGCCTTAAAACTTTAGATAGAATTTCTAACCAAACGGTTTATGTTACGCATACCAAACAAGAGTACATTAATTTTGAATTTTTTTATTCCCTACAAGATGCCGCATCTAAATCGGAGGTATGTCTTCAGATATAAAAGTTATGACTAAAAAGAAAATATGGTTTTAGGTTAACTGCCAGTTCAAAATACATGTTATCAATTATTTTTCTTTTTGTTTGTGAGCATTTCAATAAAGAGCACGTACACCAAGTTTAAAGTAGTTATCTACTCAGTTATAAAAAATAAATAAAAAATTTAAAAAAAAAAGTTAAACTTTAAGGGTCAGTATCTACGCCAATAACGATTTTCGGACAATACTGCATCAGAAGTTTTTTTATTATTTTAATGCGTAGAACTCACCATCAATGTATGGTTTCCTATTATCCGAACACCCTGTATAAGAAGATAATTAATCAAAATGTACTTCAATAATTCAAATGTTAAAGTGAAAGTAAAAAACAAAAACTAGAATTTAAATTGAAAATGACGCCAACATAAAATGTAAAAATTACTAACACCCTACTAACGATTTTCATATTAACCAACTGATAGTGACTTTTAAGCCACGGGAGTTTCCTGAATGGATTATAAATGTCAATTTGACATTTGATTTTTAAGTGATTTATAGTTACATTCATAAATTAGGAACAATTCCATAGCCATACTAGATGAAAATAATTTTTGATCATACTCAAGCTCTAGTCTGTTCACTAAACATAAAAACACAAAGTGGCCTTTGATTTCTAAAATTTTATGAGTGTACTTGCAAAGTGCATCTTTTGTCTAGGAATGTACTTACAAAAAGTTACTAAAACAAATAGGTTAAGAGTGTGACATTTAATTAGCATCTGTCATAACTACTTTTAAGGATGTTAAACAAATACTGTTTTGGATACTATTGATGTAGCATTTATTAATAAGTATTTTTATTACATTTTATAAAAGTTCAGGCAAGAATTTCCAGAATAGCATGTACTTTGACACTGAATTAATGATATTCATTGTCATTTTTAAAGTCACTTTTATGCAGGTATGGAAACCTCTGCAAAACAAAATACAGAATCCCTAACAGACAAATTTTACATATATGCCAACTTCAAAAAATTTTATATGTTTTTGTGTTTACTGAATGGCCTATATGTTCCTACATGGAATGAAGTGCCCGAACTTTTTTTTTACTATATAATGGGGATTGTTACTTCACCCACCTCATAGTCTTGACTTATCATTCTGCAAGTAAGGATTTCTTAAGAAATATATGGGAGGCAAGAAATTTAAGTTGAATGAAGTGATGAAAGCAGTGCAAATTTGGGTTCGCAGGCAACCAAAACACTTTTTTCTGTCGGTATTAGCAAGTTGCCCAAGCCTTGTAATAAGTCTGTACTGAAGCAAGAGTATTATTTTGAAAAATAGTGTTCATCAACTTTCTGTTATTCTTGTTATTGCTGTATAAGAAAGTCCAGCTCAAATCTGTACTCCCCTCATATAAATTGAAAAGTTCTAATTCCACCCCTTAATGTCATGCTTAGTGTTGTGAGTAGAGAACTTTACCGAGCGAACGTTCCCATAAATTCCGTAATTTACGTTAAAGTTCGCTCTCGTTGAAGCGAAAGTTCCCATTTGGGGAAATTATAAGAGAATGTTGAGGAGAATTTATCGCAAAGTTACCGAGAATTTATAAAGCAAACGTTACCAAACAATTTTGTTTGATATGACAACATTGTTCGGTGTGCTGTACGTTGCGCGCCGCACTGTTTACATTCCGCTCAGGTGTCGACTCGCATAGCAGTGTTGCCAACAACGGCGAAAAGTTGCTAAATCTAGAGTATTTAATAAGTGGTTTAGCTAAAAAAAAATAGGAATTTGCGATTAGCGACTTTTCTAGCGTTTTTGATATATTTGAGTTTGAAATTCTAGGGTATTATTTGCAATTTAAAAAAAAATATGTAAAAATTTATTAATTTCAATATTTCTAAAGCTACACATACATTTATCCTCAACAATTTTCATATACGAGAGAATTTCAAAATATTATTTGCAAATTTGTTATACTGATATGATTAACGCCTGAAATTTTATTACTCTTTGCAACGTTTGCACATTGCACAATTTGCCAATGTCAATTGTAAATTATATTACTCTTTGCAACGTTTGCACATTGCACAATTTGTCATTGTCAATTGTAATCACTTGGTACGAAGAATTAGAACGTTAAATTGTTTTTTTTTTTCTTAAATAAATAGGTAAGTTTTTATTTTTATATTCATAAGTAGTTTACGTATTTTTTTATTCTGTGGAAAAAATAAATGCTTGATTTTCTAATATGCGTATTTCGTATTTGGCGACTTTTGATCTGAAAGTGGAGACTTTTAGTACCAATTTAGCGAATACAACTTACGAAGAGTTGGCAACACTGTCGCATAGACTTGCAAAATAGCACATTGGAATTTTTGTTGATTTGTTGCGGATAAGAGAATAGGATATAAGTACTTACATAAGTTAGTAAAATATGCCGAATTATAAAGGTTTAGTTTGGGAATACTTTAGACAAAAAAATATTAACAATAAAACCAGTATGAGTACTGGTTGGTTTTATTAACAATATTTTAAATGTTTTATTACTTAGTATAACGTTGAATAAATACTTATGTTCTAATTGTTATTGTTATTGAACCTGATGCATCACCCAGTTTCTTTGAGTTTCTATAAAGTTTTATGTAACCATAAATTCTCCACAAAAGTGGCCTTTCAATGGCGCTGGTTGTTAATTACCCAAAATTCTCGTAAATTCCCGAAAGTTCGCGAACGTTTGTAACGAAAAATAAATTACGAGAATTTTCCAACACTAGTCATGCTTCATGATCTATATATATGGTAGATGAACGGAAATTTAATACTGTAATTCATTACGTCAGAATTATTTTTCTAAAAAAATGGAAACAATAATTAAATTTACTAATAACTGTTTTTTGTAGCAAAAAGCATACCACTTCAGAGGACAGTTATGAACGATCCGATTGCCCGATCTATAGCAGGATACCTTGCCAAAACAATACCACGTAAGCCAGATATGGTGAGTCAACAAAAGATGTAAATTTGTTTTATACTGCAACATATAAAGCATCTTCCAACAGAAATTGAAGAAAAAGCGCTCAAAGGTTACATCAGCTGCGTAGTGAGGTATTCGTATATATCAGTGGCTACTTCTTGTACCTTGTACCTAATAAATAGTATTCCACCCTTAAGTTTAAAAGACTTTATTAGCATTAACAATAATTACAAAATATATTTTACTGGCTCATTATTGCACTGGCAAGTTAGAATATCACTTTTTAAAACATTTACAATGACAACAATAAATTCATTTGTAATACAATAACAAAAATATTACCCTGATCTAGCTTAATACTGTTGTTATAATACGAAATGCAAATCACAAGTGATCTAAGGCTAAAATCATACTGTGACCAGCTGTTTACAACCAAAGTTGATACGTGCCATTTCTGATCTGAATAAGATTAACTATTATCCATTTACTTGACATCCGCACTGTCTAACCGACAGTATGTTGGCACCACTGCTATTTTTCACATTTTAACAATTAAATTAATGTACAGTCTAATAAAAAACACATTATTTTGGAAATATAGTCAAGACATTTTTTTTTAATTTGGCACTGTCAGTGCGGATGTCAAGTAAATGGATAATAAACCGTATTAACACCAAAAATAATCTCCATATTATTTTACAATCTAAGAGAAACAAAGATTAGGTACCAATAGGTATTATCTGTTGCTGAATATATTGATAATCAGTAAGTAACAAATAAATTCCTACAGTGATTAAAACTAATTCTATTCAAATATATATGTTTCAGATGAACAATACATAGTCCGTAATTAATTAATCCATTTTAAAGCACTACAGTTTTTTTCTTCAAATATTGTCAAAGAATGAAGTGAACACCATATACTATAAAAATTAAATACTAAATTGACTACAATATTCAAAAACCAGTAGGAAAATACATGTGGCTAAAAATATTTGTTCAAGAACTTTTTGGATTGCATAATAAAAAGGCTGCTTTAGTTACTAATTAGCTATTATAAGCACTTCGTTATTTCTGATAAAAATCACTAATTCTGTACCTATATTCACCTGATTGTTTCAAGTGCCTACCGTATTTAAACATTAAAACAAAATCACCTTGATCACAGAACAAACAATACTGTTAACAAATTGTAAAATGAAATAGACGAATTAATTTGTCTTAATTGTGCCTGAAGGTTATTATCAGAACACGAACTACCTAGATCATACTTTTAAAGATCAGAAAGTTATAAAACACACAACCTGAATAAAACTAGTATTCCTATGTATTTTGTAATGTAGTTCCCTAGCCTGCACCTACATTTTATATGTTAGAATCACCATTTCTTTATCACATGTTACTAAAAAAAAACTTTCAAATATTTTTGTCAATAATAGATCACTAACCTTACTACTGCAAAATACTGTAAATGAGATTCAAAATACATTAAATTGAATTAAAGGTCTGACGTAAACATTGAAATAAATACGGACTGCCGGCAGATGGACGAAGAGGAGGGTTAAAATTACTATCAAATCTTACAGTTGTAATTCTGGGTACGTGAGCACTGAAACAAATAAAATAAAGTAAAATAAATTATAATTAACAGAAAACGGAACAGTAAATAATTAACAAATGAAGGAAAATTAAATAAATGCTTGCAATAGTTATTACGTATTAAGGGTATAATCAATAGATTATAGCACGAGCAAATATTTAAAGTTCAACACAAAGCATGGTACCCTCAATGATTTATTTTATTCTGCTTATCGACATGGAAAAAATTCAAGAATTCAGTATTTTGGACACATCGTTGTGCTAGCGCTGTGCATTTTTAGTGTGCTGTAGAGTGTTGGTATGCTGGTGTTGCTATATTAGATTGTTAGTGTTTGTTGTACTTGCCATAAAAGCCATATTACGCCAGCTATCAAGGACCAATATACAAGATTATGGTTGCAAAATTAAATAAAAAATTATTATTTCTATACACAAAATCATAATGACAAAAAACAACGAATATTAAAGTACTGCAATCCCAGTCGTACATGTAAGGTTTTCAGATAACACATGCTCCAAATAGTTTTGCTTTTCTTTCAAAATTTGTGCACTTACTTGTTCGGCTTTCAAGTATGTTTATTACTTTAGGTGACATGAAAACTGTTGTCTCAACCTAAATAAAAAATGAAAGAAGAAATATTGATATGAAGCATGGTTGTAACTAAAGGTGTAAGGTAAGGTACATTTTTGTTTTATTTAATTTCAATATTTCTCCTTTTTGGCTGGAGGCCCACCCTCTTACGTACATTATATTTCTTTGTATATCTTTTCAACACTTTTTGATCTATAAAATATGAATAAATGCAAAGAAGTATATTGTTTACAGTATTAACACATTCAGGATCAAAAACCACTGCTTCTATTTGTTACACAAACCAACTTTGGTATGGCAACCCGATGATTCTAAATTAGTATTCTCTCCACTGTGCTTATAAGATTTAAACTTTATATATTTTATCAACAATTAAGCAATTCATTATATACGAGGTGTATTGATAAGCCCACCATAGAAATAACCAAAATATTTTAGTATTCAACTTCTATTAACTCCTCCTTAAGCCGGTCCTACACATTGCGAATATTTGCAAATACAGGCATTCGCGAGCAGTCTGGGACGGGCCACTGGCACTATGTGGATGCTCATACTAGTGTTCGTGCAGTTCCCATCGGTTGTTGGTAAACCTAACGAGAGTCAAAAGAAAATTATATTCACTTTTGCTCGTAATCATGTTCATCGTAAAGCTGCGGCACTACTCGTGATTACTCGTGTATAGGTACTCGCATATACCTACTTATAAGATTGGTTTTGCGATGCAGTTACAAAATCTTTAAAGGGCGTTACAAGAAGCTTTCCTCTCAAACAAAAGTTTAGAAACTAAAAATTTTGGCAATATCAAAGGAAAAAAAATTATACATGAACATCGAGCAGTTTTATGTAATTTGAGGTTAGGTTTTCAATTTGCGGATATTTTGTGTAGCTTATGGAGCATCACGACTAGACAATCTCTGCATCACAAGTATTCCCAAATGTTATATAGTCAAAATTATACCCATTCGGAGTCACGTGACTTTTGCCTGTCACTGTTCATCTTTAGTAAAATAGATGAAATGGAAGAAACTCGAAAAATCTGGTGTGATACACTCACACAACTTCCTTTTACAGTGATCTTATAATTAGTCAAAAATTTAATTTTTAATTTTTAAGCATTTGTCAAAAATTTTCAAAAATTACGAATTCTACAAAAACGGTACAAAATAGAGCGTTAGTTGAAGAGACAAATTTTCTCTAAAATCTTAAGCAGAATTCAAAAATGTAATAATATACCGGGTGTTCCATTTAAAATAGGAGTTAATAAAAAAATAGAAAAAAAAACAAAAGAAACCCACTTTAGAAGTTTTCAACTGGAAAATCACCTATCTCACGTCAATGCACATTAAAAATGTAATAAAAATGTAAAGTTTGAAAAAAATCGTTAGAGCCGTTTTTGAAAAAATTCGAAAAAAACTGAAAAATCACAAGCGTAAACACCTACTTCCGGTTATGCGATTTTCTTCAAAAGCTTGCTGTCTCATCTACATAGTACACAAAACTTATATATGAAGTTTCAACGCCATACCTCTTTTCGTTTTTGAGATATTCTGTTCACAGACAGACAGACAGACAGACAGACAGACACACAGACCAATGAAAAAAAATATGTTTTTTGGGATCAGGGGACTCTAAAACGTGAAGATCTGTTGAAAACTCAATTTCGAATTTTTGGGGTGAATCCAATACTTCCTTTATCGTAAAAGGAAGTAAAAAAAGGCATGTCGATTAAAAAAATTTATTTTAAAATTTTACGTTTCTATCTGTCAGATTATATTTCTAGTGGAAGTTATTGAGATAAGGATAATAAAACCTAAATTAAACCTACATTAGTTTAGCAGAAAACTGAAAATAAATAGTAACCATCGGACCTGTGGTATAAAGAGCAGTCACAACAATTAATTTTGAATGTTATGCGTTTTTTTTTGGGGAAGAGTACAACAATATTAAAAATGGAAAAACCAACAGTTTCCCCCTCCAACCTTCTTGGCCGTGCTTCTCTTGCGTTAAGTGTCTCGGAGAGCACAATTTATAAATTAAAGACGGTGTACAATGCGACACATTATTTACTGAAAATATGAGCTAGAAAGTGGAGAATGAAAAAACAGAAGTCGACGAAGCAGTCAAGAACTCCACCGGGGACCCTATATATAAAATGTATGTGGCTAAAGAATTTATAACCATGGAAAGCCTAAAGAAACGCTTGGTTGAAGAATCTGGTGGAGATTTATTACATTCAGTTTCTTCCCTAAACAGATTGTGCAAGGAAATAGGCTTCAAATGGCAAAAATCAACAAATAGGTTGTATAACAGAATATACATGAACAGAAATTGACTTAAAATTTGCTATACGCAGCAGGTTTTTAATGTAGCAGCTGACATATCTTTATTATATTTAGGACATTTTACGACACGTTATGTTTTCTTTAACCTGTATTTTAGAAATTGGCAGATGTCATGATAACCTACAAAATGGAATTACATTTATTACCCTAAAATTACATTTTTAAGAATCGACATATGTAAAGTTACTAGATTATCACGTGACTCCGAATGGGTATAAATATGACTATAGTACATGTACGTACAAGTAGTGAGGGAGGTTGAACTCGGTATTGACCATATTTGTAAATAAATAATCAGACTCGTGAATATTCACGAAGTGTCTAGGACCGGCGTTAGACGGAAATACCGGGTGTCCACTTTCAAACTAGAACATAGGGATTTAACATTGTTTTTAACAGTTTCATGAATTCCTGCTCACCAATTCAACCTACAGAAAATGTTTTGGTATCAATGGAAAGAGAAAATTATTGCGCATCTAATGGTATCAAAAATTTAATTATTTTTGTAAATTTTCATTGAATAACATTAATCAAAAGTTTTCATGTTTCTTAAATATGAGTTGCTTTGACTTGAAAACAGTTGACAGCTATACTCAAATTAATTTGTTATTGGATGACATTCAGAGTTAGTTCAGTAGTTTTTACTTTATAAAATGAACAATTGTTCGAATGAAAAGAGAGTTTCTATCTTAAAAACATATTACAGTGGGGTTAGTTTGCATAGAGTGAGAGATTTGTTTTCCGTAAAATTTGATAACAGTCCAATACTGTCTGCATCTACAATACACAGATATGTCTGGAAATTTGAAGACACTGCTAATATTTCAGTAAAATCAGAAGCTAGAGGTGGTTAGTATTTATTATTTAATTTTGGCTTTCATAAAAATTTCAGTAATGAAATTTTAATAACGGTAATCGCAGGAATGTTGGTGCGGATGGCAGGGAATTGGAAGGTGTTTGGGATTGATCAATATCGACCCAACATGCAGCACAAGGCAAATTGGTCGTGAATTAAATGTGTCAAAGTCGGCGGTATCTAAGACATTAAAGAAGCACAGATATCATCCATACAAACCACAATGTCATCAGGAAATATTTGAACC